>ML778657.1:1212205-1229089 GCA_009831015.1 Picea engelmannii | reverse complement strand
TCTCTCTCTCTCACACACACACACACATTGAATTTCCCACTTTGTCACTCACTTTATGTCCCGTCTCCCTCTCCCTTTTCACCCCTCCCATTGTATGTCCTACTCTTATATATTCCCATCTCCCTTTACCCCTCTCTCTTTTCCTCCTTATATATCCCTATTTATATCTCTCCCTCTCTTTCTACCCCACTCTCTCCTCAGTCTGACTCTTAATATCACTATATCTATTTTCCCCCATCTATCTCTCCCCCTCTATCACTCACTCCCTCTTCCCCTCTCCCTTTCTACCCCACTATTTCTTCTCTCTCTCTCTCTCCATATCTAGGTGCCTTGTTCTCTCTCCATCTCACTCTCTACCTCTATCCTACTCTCTATCACTCACTTCTCTCTATTTATCTTTATATTACCTTCCATGCCTCTCTCCCTACCTCGATACCTTTCTCTCACTACCCTCCCCACCTCTTCTCCTATATCTCCACCTTCCTTCTTATCCCTCCCCCTCTTTCTCTGTTCCTCCCTCACTCACTCCCACCAAATATCTCCCTCTCCCTCTCCCTCTCTCTCATAACCCTTCCGCCCTCTCTCACCCCCTCCTTCCATCCCTCCCTCCCTCTCCTTCTCTCTCACTCTCTCTCTCCCCCACTCTCCCCCTCCCTCAATTTCTCCCTATTTCCCTCTCTCTTCCCCCTCCACTCTCCCCTCTCTCTCTCTTTACCTTTATCCACACCCCTCTCTCTATATACATCCTTATCTCTCCTTGTCTCCATATGTCCCTCTTATCCTCTCTCTCTATCTCCTCCACTCTTCTATATCTTTCTCTCTCTACCTAGGAAGAGAAAATCCATTCCCTAGATCATAACTCAAGATTTCACAATTTGGAAAATTAGGGTTTGCTTATAAACCCTAGGTCTAGTTGCAGTTGCTGCAGATTTTGTGACAAATTTAATTTTGACTCAACAATCTCTCTTGTAAGGTCTAATATCTTCATATTGAAAAGTTATTTTTATTTTTACTTGTTTCGGGTAGGATGACTACGTGTAGCAAGCTTGACGAAAATATTGGAGGAGTCGATGACTTCCGAGAATGGAAGTACAAAGTGATGCTCATTATCGAAGAGAAAGACCTCATAAGTTTTCTTTAATAATATATTGAAGAGCCAGAGGGAGATGAGGCCAATGCTAAATAGAAGAAGGATATGATAAAAGAGAAGAGAATCATTGTTGATTCCATCAAGAACCATTTGAATCCTCATGTTTCAACATTAAAAACCCCAAAGCAAATGATGGATCCCTTATCCTGTCTATTTGAAGGAGAGAACATCAATTGGAAAATTACCATGAGGACACAAATCAAGAATGTGAAGATGAAAAATTCAGAAACCATACAATCTTAATTCACAAGAGTCTTCTATATTAAAGAAAAACTTGAATCTATTGGAGAATCATTCGAAGAAGCTAAAATAATGATGACCACATTAAATGGTGTTCAAATTCTTTGTATTCCTTCATCAAAGAAATATTCTCTAGAAGAAAGTTAACTAAGTTTAGCAGGTTGTGGGAGGATTGTACTCAAGAAGAAGCCATATTAGAGGCAAGAAAGGAAAAGATAGAAATCAATAAAGATCAAGCATTGTCATCTCACAAAAGAAAATGAAAGAACAAGAAATAAGTTTACTCACACAAAATATTTCAGAAGCCTCATAAACGAAAATATTCTCATAAATATCTCTCAAGCTTCAGATGTTTCATTTTCCAGAAGATGGGAGATATTGCAAGAAATTTTCCCCAAAGAAAACACCAAGATATAACCATGAAGTTTAAAAGGAATCATGCATATTTCGTAGGAGAATATGAACCTGATAGGAAAAGAACAAAAGAAGATGACCCAGATGAACTATATCTTCTGTGATATAGGACCTAGTGCTTCCTAAGAACTTGATTCATATCAAGTTATATTGATAGTTGTATCTCGCTTCTTCCCACATTAAAACTTCAGGAAGTAGAATATATGGAAAATTGTTGTATCATGAGGGACAAGTACAAGTTCTGAAAAAGTGTTATTATTCATCCTGGAATCATATAGATCAAGCAAGTGGTTTGAAAAATGCACGCTCCAGGTATGCACTCTTCATATTTGTTTTCAGTTTTAAGTTATTAACATTATATTTCATGCATTTTTTATCTTATCTTGTTGGATCATTATCCCTGGTACGAGAATCCAACAAGTTCTCATTTAAAATCATAAAACAGTTTCTATGCTCAGGGGTGGAATATGTAAATGCCTACATTTGGGTGATAATGATGTGACATTGTCTATGGTAAAATGAGCACTTTATAATACATCTCACACTGTCCTGTAGTTTCCCGATGAGAATGCTTGGTCAATGGATAATGAGGCCACCTTGACATGAAGTATAATTTGTATCCAACACTAATCATATCTTGTAGAGTTTCTGAGGATATTGTAGACTCAAAATAAGTCAAGGCTCAAAAGGAGCAGGCATGAAAGTCCTTGTATTTGAGATTACGTTACCCACAGTTCCATATGGTGTAGATTTATCACTCTTCAAATAATCATGAAACATTAGTAGAGCCAGAAGGTCATACCCGGAATCATTGCAGTAATCAAGAAGAAAACCAACATGGTCCTGTGACACTTTGTAGATGAAAATCCATATAGAATTGACTATCCATATCATGAGTAGTAGATGGCTCCACCAGTGGTGAGGTAGGCAGCCCCACCAAGTACCAACTCAGAAGAATCTAGAGTTAATAAGGAGTTAGACCTCATGATCTAGTAAGGAGGAGAAACCTCCCCAGGACCATTCATAGAGATGTACAAAGCCTGATTTTTGTCCAGAGGATTCCCCCATCAAGAGGGAAAATACTATGACGAGACACTTGCTCCAGTAATCAGAAGAATTATATATAGAAAATCCATGTTCCATTAAAAGAAGTTGGTGGATTATGAGATTCAGAGGGAGAAAATGAATCTGTTATCATAATGGAGTAGAGGAGATACTCTGAGAGTTCAGCAGCTACAGTGAGAATGGAGCAATCATTCTTAGTTTCAGAAAAATCAACTACAAGAGGAAAGTACCTGTTCTAGAAGGAACAAGTTGCAGAGAGAGTACAGAACATACTTTCATATAGTGAGACAGATAGTGATTTATAGAAAGCACATAGATCCAACACATGATTGTGCTAATTGAGTTGCATTTGAGAAAGTGTACCAAGTTGGTAGAATGTGATGTGAAATTTTCGTTCAAAGAACACAAGGACAAATATATTTTTTTTCAATGAAATACATGTTCATATGATTATGGAAAAACATGTGATGAGGTACCTAAAGGGTACAATCAATTGTGGATCCATCTATATCTCAGAGTGTGAGATAAGATTGCAGATTCAAATTGGGAAGGAAATGTAACAAACCAAGAAAGTACATCCAA
This sequence comes from Picea engelmannii, assembly GCA_009831015.1. Lineage (NCBI taxonomy): Eukaryota > Viridiplantae > Streptophyta > Pinopsida > Pinales > Pinaceae > Picea > Picea engelmannii. The sequence continues at coordinate 1,225,638 of ML778657.1, read as the reverse complement.
ATATTTCTTTAGTATGGGATCAGTTGTGATCTCATTACTTAGTGAGAATCATAGCTATATGTCACTTAGTTTTGTAGAGGAATAGTATGTGGAAGCATGGTCAGTTTGTGGCTGTAACATCTAGCTCTTGCACACTGAGCGAACTTATTCTTTGAGGACACTTGCTCGCAAGTGATCCAGATTATTATGCTATTAAAACATTGATTTTGATTATGAGGCGTTATGGGTTGATGTCATGTTGTTTTGCTACATTGACATAAAGAGATGCTATTGACTCAGTTTTACTAAGTCTGCAGGATTTCAGACCTCGAGGGTGCAGATGCATCGATGGAACCCCTTGGACTCTGGATCGAGTCGGGGAGTGAACTAATGGGGTTTGATTGTTTTATATGTGATATTAGCGCATCTGATTAGATGATATAATATGGATATATTTCAGACATGATTCATTGATGATGCAATTTGACGATAGCTTGTTGATCAGACTCACATGTGGAGTAGAGGGATCACGCTCAACTACCAGAGATGTTGAGGGAGAGGTGTGGACAGCAGCCCTTCCACAACCTACTAGCACTCCCATCGTGGCTCGAATCGTAGGTTAACGATTACCTAGTTCAAGAGGACCCATGATGTCGTGAGGGAAGACTATGACAGTTTCTCACGATGATTCTAAGAGGCGTGCAATAAGGCAGGGGACTTATTCCTTAGAGTCCCTTAGTCTCCCATAAGATCACCTGGCGAAGTATTGACTCCAGGGGTTTTTTATGTCTACCAAGTCAGTCAAGAGGCGAGTGGCACCCTTGGAGCACCTGGTGCGTCCTGAAGGGCACATCGCGCAAGAAAAACGGAAAGAGGTGAGTGGAACCCTTGGAGCACGTGGTGCTTCCTAAAGGGCACGTCGCGAAAGAGAAACTAAAAGAGGCGAGTGGCACCCTTGGATCACCTAGTGCATCCTAAAGGGCACGTCGCATGGTTATTTAATAAATGAATAAACCTAGAGGTCTTTAGGACAATAAAGTGTTAAGGAAGATTTGAAACCTTTCCCTAAAAAAAAAAAAAAGTGTCGCCCCGCCTAGGAAGCTAAGGTCTAGGTCTAATCTTTGTTGGTGGTAAAATTTTACCTTTCTATTAAAAAAAAAATAATAATAAAATTTAACATATATAAAAAAATAATAAAGATAATCTTCATTAAAATTGTGATAAGAAGGGGATAAGAAATTAAAGTGTTTTATAAAAATCTTTTGGGATAAAAAATTAAAAAGGGGAATGATTGTTTTACTTTTATGTTAATTAAAAATTTAATTCATTAAAAAAAAGGGGAAGAAGGGTAAGTTTCCTTTTTGAGTTTAATTAAAAAGGGAAAAAGGGGAAATCTAAAATAATTAGGAAACTAGGAAAAAAGGAAACCTTAAAAGAAAGGGGAAACACTAGGAAAAAACGGTTAGTCCAACTTAGTAAGGTATTTACCATTTAAGAACTTTCTAATTTAAACTGAACTAGAAAATTAATAATGGGGAAAGTCATTAAAACCGGTAAGGGAATTTGAGGACACCTAGGAGCGATTCTAGGAGTGAATCTAGGTGGGTGAGGGAAATAAGGGTAATTAATTAATTAAAGAAATTAGTTTTTGGAGGAATGAGGGGGATGGGTGACACATGTACGGGGAGGAACTTTTATGAATTAATTTATTAAACATTAAATAAAATGGGATTTGGGAAAGTAAGGGACTTCGAAACCCTATATAATGGAGGGAAGAAAATGATGATGGAACTCTTCTGTTTTGCATAACGTTACGCTGCAGAAATCTATACTTGACTGACTTATCTTGTGGGAGTTGGGATACCCACCTTGGTGAGGACTAGTATCTTGGCCTTGCGAGGCGAGATGGGAGATAGTTGATTCTCTAGTTAGTGTGCGTGGCCTCTTTTCGGCTCGGGGGGATAAGGGGGAAGAAGATTACCCCTAGCATTGGCTGGGAGGTATCGGTGAAGTCTCGCCGGTCTGAAAGTGGGAGTTTCATGGAGCGTGCGATACATCAACTCAGAGCGGACGATCAGACAATGGTACACTTTCTTTATTTTTGCATGGTAGATTGTAGTAGGAGTTATGATTTGGATATGCATGTTTAATTGGGTAAGTAAATTGATTGTATTAGCGTTCTAGTTGATGACTGGATTTTTCCATAGCCTATAGCTTGATGATTGATTGAATCCCGTGGACTTCCATTCCCGGCATGTCTTGATCGCCATGTGGTGTATTGATTTGTGAGGATTGTGGTTATTTTTTCCTTTCGTCCCTAGCTCATCATTCCTCGCCTGAGCAGTTGGCTAGCATCCTGATCTATGGTCGTCGCTTCGGCGTTAATAGACCTATGGATCTCAACGCCCTACATTTTTTTTCATGGATGATGAGTGAAGGACGTTCGTGTTAGTCTTCTAGATCCGTTGTTGTCCTTGGTTGATTGTTTTGACTTGCGCCATCTAGAAAAGACCTCTGTGTATGGATTATCTTGCGTCCTTGTTGGGTTTTCTCTGTGCCTTGACTGTTAGAATCCCTGCGATCATTTCAATGACTTCTCCCATTGGATCTTTGTGTTTCTCTTATTGTTGTCTGCATTGTACTGGTATCCTGGAAATGGAAAAACGTTTTTATTTTATATTCTTGTCTGTGTTGTATTGGTATTCTGTCAATGGAAAAACAAATTGATTTCATGTCTGCATTTTTGTATTGGTATCCTGGAATGGAAAAATGTTTTTATTTGTTATTCCTGTCTACATTGTATTGGTATTCTGGAAATGGAAAAATAATTTGATTCCCTGCTGCATTTCTATATTTAGTATCTTGGAAATGGAAAAATGTTTTTAGTGTTATTCATGTCTGCGTTGTATTGGTATCCTAGCAATAGAAAAATGAAATCATTTCCCTTTTTGCGTTTTTATAATTGGTATCATGGTAAGGGAAGGGCGTTTTGGTCATTCATGTATGCATTTTCATTTGGCATCCGGGCAATGAAAAGAGAAACCACGATTTTTCCATTTAAAACGTATACGAGATTGCCGTTGAAATGCCCACCTTTTGCTTTTAAAAGTTAACAGAGATTTCCGTTGAAATGGCCACATTTTTGCTTTTAAAAGTTGACAGAGATTGTTGTTGAAATGCCCACGTTTTTTCTTTAAAATTTGACAGAGATTGTTGTTGAAATGCCCAAGTTTTTCTTTTAAAATTTGACAGGGATTGTCGTTGAATTCCCACGTTTTTTCTTTTAAAAGTTGACAGAGATTGCTATTGAAATTCCCACGTTTGTGCTTTTGAAAGTTGACAGGGGTTGTCGTTGAATGCCCATGTTTTTTATTTTAAAATTTGAAAAAGATTGTTGTTGAATTGCCCACGTTTTTTCTTTTAAAAGTTGACAGAGATTATTGTTGAAATGCCCATGCTTTTTCTTTTAAAAGTTGATAGATATTGTTGTTTAAATGCCCACGTTTTTGCTTTTAAAAGTTGACAGAGATTTCTGTTGAAATGCCCACGTTTTTTCTTTTAAAAGTTGACAGACACTGTTGTTGAAATTCCTATGTTTTTGCTTTTAAAAGTTGATTGAGATTATTGTTGAAATTCCCACGTTTTTTCTTTTAAAAGTTGACAGAGATTGTTGTTGAAATACCCACGTTTTTGCCTTTAAATTGATTGACTGAGTTCATTGTTGAAGGGACACGAATTGCTAGTTAGAATGATCACTGTGTTTGTTGGAATGGATACAAAATTGCCTTAAATGTTGACTGAGTTGTTGTTGAATGACCACGAGTTGACCCTTCTGCAGTTTTGTATTGTCGTTTTATTCTCCTTCACTTAGACTGTATACCTAACATTCTCACTACCAAACTTTAATTACCATAGCGATGTTACTGGCCATATTAATTACCATGTTAATTGCAATGATAAATGCTATATTAAATGCCATATTAATTACCAGAACAATTGCTACAACAATATTAATGGTCAGCAGTTTCCTTCTTACCGTTAATTTCCATGTTAAATTGCAATGTAAATGCTATATTATTTGCCATATTAATTTCCATGTTATTTTCTAAAGTGAGTTAATGATCAACAGATTTTGTCTTATTGATTAATTGCCGCAGTGAGTTAAATTGTTAACAATATGTAATCGCCTTGTTATTGAGCTATTAATTGTTATGTAATAGTCATATAAATTTCCTTGTTATTGTTGTATTAATTGTTATGTTAAACAACATGTTTATCGCCTTGTTTTTTCTTTATTACTTGCTATGATAATAGTTATGTAAATCGTCTTCCTATTGCGCTATAATTGTCATGTTAACAGTCATGTAATTTCCATGTTACTGTTATATTAATTGTTATGTTAATCAACATGTTAATAGCCTTTTTATTGCTATATTACTTGTTATGATAATAGTCATGTGAATTTCCTTGTTATTGCTAATTTAATTATTAGGTAACTACTATGTTAATTGCCTTGTTACATTGCTACAACGATGTTAGTAGTTAGTAGTTCCTTCTCAATGATAATAGACATCTAGTATTGTTGGTTCGGTCAATTTAGCTAGACTACATGTTGAGATTAAATTGTTCATAAGTGTTATAATGGTAGCATCCTACATTAAGACTGTTAATATTGTTATTCAAGTTAATGGATAGTTAGATGGTATTTATAATTATAGTTTTAGGATTGATTACTTAGACTTGCAAGATTGATTGTATTAATGTTAAATTAGTAGGTGCATTGTTGACTAATTGTAACTTTGACGTGCCCCGTTTAGATTGGAACCCATGTTAAAATAGATTGTAATCATTGACTGGTTCATACTGGGTGATTAGTTGGGTCGGGGATGATGTCGTGTATTGGCTTGCGTCATCCCTTGTCTTCATCCTCTGTTATTTCGTCGACCTATTATTGGGGTATGGGTGTGGTTTTCCTTTCGGTATTTGGTTTCTAGCACGTCAGATTTATCTATAGTCCCCAGTCCTGATAGGATGAGTGGTTCCAAGGTTGTCGATGCGTCTATATCCTAGGGATGGTATGATTCCTAATGAGGGGATCATGGCATGCCCCATGGGATAGCAGCGAACAAAAACTTGGCCAGAGTCGGTGCGTGTTGGGGAGTGTTGTTGAGCGTGGTAATTTTCTTGGGTGCATTGGTGGAACGACTTCATGCGTTTTGTTTGCGCACCTTGAGGTTCTAGTATTGTTCGTCAATGTCATTCTGTTGGGAAGGGGAAGTTGTCCCTAGCATGTAGGAGTGTCTTGTTGCATCATGCAGTTAGTCGTTCCTCCTTGTTATACTGCACATGTTTGCCTAATTGCCCTTGTGCCAGTGAGTGGAGTCATAGTTTCCTGTTGCCTAGGTTGTGTGCTTCTGTTCTTAGTTTGTGGTGCAGTTAAACCATTGTGTTCGTTGCCTTCTTGCCTCTTAATTTGCAGAAAACAAAAAAAAAAATCTTCGCCCATGGCCATAATGAAGGGGATGTTACAGTGGCGAAGCAGTGTGGCTTCGGAGGTTGATTGCAAAATTTTTTGATCTTGCGTTGGAGGAAACTTGTATCTTTTATGACAACTAGAGTTGTGTAAAGTTGTCAATGAATCGAGTGTTTCATAACACGTCCAAGAATATTGATATCAAGTACCATTATGTCTGCGACATGGTACAAAAGGAAGCATTAATACTCGAGTATATTTTCACCGACGAATAGGTAGAAGATTTATTGACCAAGACCCTCTCTAGATTTAAATTTGAGCTTGGAGTGATCCATAAATACTTCTCTAGTAGTGAGAAGTGATTGTTTTATCTAATAGTGAGATGTGATCCCCATTATATGGAAGTGATGTGATCCCTAGTAGAGGGAAATGATGAGATACTCAGGAGAGGAAGCTACCCCTATCCAGGTTGGTAACCACAACACAGGCTGGTATGCTAACCCCAACACAAGCTGGTATGCTACCTGAGTGTAGGTTGGTAACCCCAATGTAGGTTGGTATGCTACCCCAATGTAGGTTGGTAACCGTAATGCAGGCTAGTATGCTACCCCAACACAAGTTGGTAAATCCAACGCAGGCTAGTATACTACCCCAACGCAGGTTGGTAGCTCCAATGTAGGCTAGTATGCTACCCCAGTGCAAGGTGGTAACTCCAACACATGTTGGTACGCTACCCCAATGTAGGTTGGTAACTCCAACGCAGGATGGTATGCTACCCCATCGCAAGTTGGTAACTCCAACGAAGGGTAATATGTTACCCAAGAGCATGTTGGTACTCCAATGCAGGCTAATATGTCAATATAGTATGAAATTCTGGTGAAACTACATAACTTCTTATGATATATAGATCTGTTATTGACAACAAGACAATGACCAAGTATGCAGAAGCGCATAAGTTGTGAAGATGGTCGTGACAAGAAGAATAACTTACTTTCTAAGAGGGAGTGTTGAATATTCAATATCTTCGGAAGATATCCTTATTATAATTGACGAAGACAAACCCTAAAGCATATTATTATATTATATTTGTTAATTAGGCCCTATTGTGCCTTTGTAAAAGTCGACCCTATTGTTCATTGAAATGGAAAACAAAAAATAAAAGGGTAAAGTGAGAGTTCTAACCAAACCTAATTTTATGATGGCCAAAACGCTATTTATAAGGGATGTCAACACCTCATTTGCACACTCACTCACTAGCTCTACAACGAAGAAGAAAAGTGCACAACTTTTAGAGGGAGACACTGCTGCAACTAGGGGGTCACTTGTTGGAGGGTTTTGTTCTATCTCTTGGATATATCTTGGTTAATTAGTGTTCTACTCTTCCCTAGACAAGGATTAGAGGAGGGTCTTCTTCTTTTTTAGTTCTCTCTTCGAGAGAAGCATTGTTCTTGGTTGGAAAATCTATATTGAGGAAGTTTGTTGGGTTTTCCCCCTTAGGGGGTTTTACTAGAATAAATATTGTGCATTCTATTCTTTCAGTGATCCTTTATATGCATTTATTGTGCTAATGATTTAATAAGTAAAAGAATGCTAAACTAGTTAACTGCTTAAGTGAAAAATCAACAAGGGAGAAGGGGAGACAGTGAGCGAGGGAGAGGGGGAGAGAGTGGTTGGAGAGATAGAGAAATATAGAGGAAGGGAGGGAGAGGGGGGAAGAGGGGGATGGGGGGAGAGGGTGTAAAAACCCCACTTTTACGTGAACTAAATGAAGTACATTGTAAAAAAAAAATTATTTGTTTCACATTAGGATATTAACTCGTTACAGCATAATAACAACATACATCATCATAACTAAAACGACAAATATGCATTTCATTAGCATAACTAAAAGAGGCACAATCAACACATAAACAATGACTCAATCAACGCATCCTAATAACTAACAACAACACAATCAACACATTACGATCGATCGAAGAATTACACAATTGAATTATCAACCATGTCATTGAGCATTAAAAGAACTACCTACCCAACCTATCATGCATGGTTAGGACATCCAGGACACATAAGCAATGCTCAAGCCTATAATTTATCCGATTGACTTAAGGTATCAGCGCTGGCGACTGTTCTCAGGAAGAAGGAGATGTCTAAATCCCACTAACACAATCAAGTTGGAATCCAACTAGCTCAATCAATCATCATTATTATTCATGGAAGAAGAGAAATATAATTACTCAATCATTCATACATCACGATGTCTATTCCATACTGATCATGATGTCATAAGATCCTAAGATCATGACATATAAGTCAGACGTCCTTCCCTGACCCTCGCTGGTCAGTTCTTCCTCTGCTATGAGGGCCTTCTAGATCGCGACACGCAATGTATGTGGCATTAGGATCCTCACCTTTGCATGAATGTTGAATTTAAGGGCAAACAAAAACTTGTTGACCTTCATATTCTCTGTTCTCATATGTGGAGCATAGCTAAGAAACTCCATGAATCGGGCCTCACACTATGTCACCATACAACCACCCTGTCATAAGGCATTGAACTCATTGAGATGACCCTCAATGAATTCTTTTGATAAATACCTCTCCTGAAACTGCTCCTCAAACAGTTCCCATTACACATCTTCGACGATCATGTTCAATTGTGGTAGGAGTGTCTTCCACCATAGAAGAGTGATCCGCTTGAGCTGAAATATCTCCATGCATACTTTCATGTTGGAGGTGAAGTCACGAAGTGTGAAGAACATCGCCATATTCTCCAACCATTCCTTGGCGGATGAACCGTTCATGGCACCCATGAACTCATGAAACTTAACCTTCTAGAGTTCTCTTTGAATGCTACCACTTCCAGCTGGAGCACATTGTGGACCCTTAGGGGGTATAGGCACCCTGGCCAGATATCTATCTAGTTGATTAATCAAGGCCTCTGACGTCCTCTAAAAGGACCTCATCAACCTAGTCACATACCCCACAACAATATGATCATGTCCAATGACTTTCTCTTCTCCTTGGGGGTTGGTCCCCTCTGGTGTGGATGCTACTGGAGGCATCACACATCCTCCCATAGAACCATGTTGTCTACCTAGACGACGTCCTCTAACCATGATTACCTACATGGACACAGACACAATTCAATTTAATTAGCGATAAGTTATTAATCAAGTGTTTAATATAGTGGAAGGCGTAATGATCTCAAGTCATGGGGTTGAAATCGTTCTGATACCATATGTAACGACCCCGTCGTTACGTCAACCAAACAAAGTACATCGTAAAATAAAATTATTTTTTTTGCATTAGGATATTAACTCGTTACAACATAATAACAACTTACATCATCGTAACTAAAATGAAAAATAAGCATTCCATTAGCATAATTAAAATCAGCACAATTAAAACATAAACAACGACTCAATCAATGCATCATCATAACTAAAAACAACACAATCAACACATTACAATCAACCAAATCATTACACAATTGAATGATCAACCATGTCACTCAGCAATAAAAGAACTACCCGCTCAACCTATCCTGCATGGTCAAGACCTCCACGATACATAAGAAATGCTCAAGCCCAGGATTCATCAAATTGATTTTGACCACTTAAGGTCTCAAGGATGGCGATTGTTCTGAGGAACAAGGAGGCATGTAAATCCCACTAACACAATCAAGTCGAAATCCAACTAGCTCAATCAATCATCATTATTATTCATTGCGCAAGACAAATCTAATTACTCAATCATTCATACATCAACGATAATGAATGGCACAATAGTATTCTAATCACATAACCAATCATACATCACATTAATACCAAGGCGCAAGAGAAATCATCTATTTTATTCATTGCGCAAGAAATCTATTCACATAAATGAAATCACATTAAATTTAAGGTGCAGGAGTAATCATCAATTTTATTCATTGCGCAAGAAAATCTACTCACATAAATTCAATCATGCATCACATTAAACTAAAGCACAAGAGTAATCATCAATTTTATTTATTGTGTAAAGAATATAATCACATACATTCTATCATACATTAGACTAAATTTAAGGCGCAAGGGTATCATCAATTTTATTCATTGCGCAAGAAGATGTCATCACTTAAACGATCATACATCAACTCATTTAAGGGTGTAAGAGTAAAATTTACTACAACATACACCAAGTAAATGACACCAATACCACCTTCGATACAATCCAACAATAGTTTGACTACAATTTACATACATTAATTCAAGGATGCATTCACCACTGATGGAGAATTCCAACGTAAACCACACTTTCGGAATAGATATATCAACTATACATAAGGTAATGACATTAACAAGAGCGTGAGGCTTTAGGGATTAAAAAAAAAAGGAAAGCATAAGTGAGAGTCCAACACTAAGTGGAGACCTATTGTTCTCATCTTTAGAATCCTTGCCTAAGTTGAGTTCCAGTACTATAAATAACAATTAATATTTAAATTCCAACAACACCTTATTAAACACTAATCATAATTATGAACATTTATGTCAATAAAAGGAATAGGCTAAGACCCTTCGAGGAACAATTAGTGGCTTGGATTAAGTGGTTGAAGACTTAAGGCTCTTCTAAAGAATTAATGCTCTTCTCTATGTGTACAGTAGCAATAATTACGCACCCCAATAAGGCACATAATATTCTCCTACTAATCTTTAGAAATGAAAATATTAAATTTATAATTAAAACCCCGCAAGGCTTACATTGAATATAATCTATCTAATTATAAGTGTCATAGACAAATGGAATATTAGAGTTGCTAGTATTTATCTTTCAAGGAAATCAAAATGCACTAAAGATTAATACCTAAATGTTATTTTATTCCATCATTGATTACCCACGATGCTTACTCGATTCTTACTTCCTAAATTTCAACCATAATTAATAATTATTTTCCCAAAACTCCAGCCGATATTTATCAATACCGCGAGCTAATAACTCAATCTTAAACCTCATTAATATATATATATATATATATATATATATATTTTATCGAGCACTACTAAGTTGGAAAAGTTATTCCTTGACGGTCCCATTTATAAGTTTTCGTAAGAGCACTAGCGATCATCCCCTTCTTCTTTTATAACCGACGAGTGCACTCAAGATTTACTAAATCATTTCATATTTTATACCACTTATGTATATATAGATAAGCATGTATATAAATGCACATTAATTACTGAATAACTATAAATTGATGATATCCGGAATGATAATTAATATCAAGTCCAGGATACTCGATGACCCTGGAAAAATTGGTTCTTGAAATGACAAGGAGAAGAAGGAAGGTTTCGGAACAACCCAGGTCATGAGGATTTACAAACATCCCTAAAAATAAGCTAGGATCAAGGTAGTACCGATGTCAATCCATGCAGAAAACACAATGGAGACTTCTCACACGACCATCGAGATACTAAATCGGAAACGTTGCGAAGTCCACAAGGAACTAGCACCCGGTCATGTCTACGCTCCTTTGGTTCCACCAACACACTGACTAGCGAAAGGAAGGGCGCTGACAGGATATGCCAATTAAACGTTGCCCAAATACTCTAATGCACTGACTGCACACAGGATTGGCACAGACTGGGAACTCCCTCTAAAACGCTGCCAATCCTCTATTGGGCTCACTGCACGTGGGATTAGCTCAGGCTGGGAACGCCCACTAAACGTTACCCCGTCTCCCTACCAAATTTACTGGGCGATTTAAATTTATGCATTGACAATTACCACAAAAAGGAAGAAAACGCTACACAATCCACTAGATGTTTGTGTGTTATGGTTGCGCTTACAGTAACACGACTGTAAATGCAAAATTTCCCATCGAAAGCCTGCGTCCAAGGTATTTGGTTGTCAAACTTCAGTTTCCATTCATTGCAAGAATCTTGATTGGAAAATGAAGGGATAATTCAGCATAAATATTATATTATACGCTCGACAATGACTCACGACCAAGGGAACCCCAAAATTCACTATGAATGCTCGAAGTAGCCAAGGGATTGAGCGAAGAGAGGGCACAAATGTTGGGTTTACAAAGTTTAGATACACTAGTGGTTACAACAACCAAAAACAATACTCAAACAACTGTGGGTACTTATTTCATGTTTTCCAATGCATGCAGCCTAACTATTCCAATCAGGAAGTGGGAACAAACGGGTGTCGGAATCATTCAGTAGGGCATGGATACAATACATAATTTCTTCTTTAGGATAACAAGATGTAGGAAACTAAAGGAAACATAAAAGAAAGTTATGGTGCTCTTAACTTTTATTGGGATTTTGACTGAATAATAAAATTGGGGCACATAAAGACAAGCAAACAAAAAAATTATTTTATATTTTGCATGTGGTCATTACCTTCCCTTCTATCTTTTAAAAGTATTTTTAATGGAAAAAAATGTTAATACAAGGGAAATCATACATAATTTGAAAGGTTGCACACTCAATTGCATTTTCATTTACGCATTAACAAATAAATTATACAACTAAACATCAATTTGCTTGTTCTTTTAGTTAAATGTTCCTTAGGTAGTATATTCCATATACAATAAATGTGTTTACTTGGAAAAACAAGGTAGGCGCATCAGCATGCCAGACACATTGGGCTTCAAACAAAAACATTTTAGAAATTACTATTTGTATTCCACCTTATGCAGCCTAACTATTCCAATCAGGAAGTGGGAACAAACGGGTGTAGAAATCCTTCACTAGGACATGGATACAATACATAATTTCATCTTTAGGATAACAAGATGTAGGAAACTAAAGGAAACATAAAAAAAAGTTCTGGTGCTCTTAACTTTTATTGGGATTTTGATCCATTTAATAATTGGGGCACATAAAGACAATTTTTTTAATAATATATTTATTTTGTAAAATGATGTCTTCCATAATTCCTATATATATATATATATTTCTTATTTCTAAATATCTTAGTTTTACAATTTAATTTTTTATTTTAATTCATTTAAATATTTAATAAAATTCCAGCCCAACTATTTCACTAATAGAAGAGGTATACATACCCTATCCATTAGGCCCACTCAGGATTGTAGATATATATATAATGGATACTAAATATCTTAGTTTTACAATTTAATTTCTTATTTTACTCATTTAGATATTTAATAAAAATTCAGGGGTTAAAACATATATAAATCTGGGTAATAAAATAAAAGTACTTTTTAACATACGATTAGAACCAAAATATTTTATCGTGTGAATACTTGGATTCACTCATTCGAAAGATTAGTTTAGGCTACAAGTTTGGAGTGGATATGATAGATAGTAAAATAAATGTGGATATAATAGACAATAGAATAAATGTGATGTATAACGTGTGATGAAAGTCTTTTCATGAGCAAGTTGTAAAATAAATGGGATGTATAAAGTATGATGAACATCAAGTCTTTTAACGAGCAAGTTGTTGGTGGGATGGTATGAACTCCAATGGAAAAATGAACTTAAGGTGCAAATTTTAGGGTTCACGTGATAAGCCTCGTTGAAGGCGACGTGGAAATCTCTAATAGAGCATGCTAAAACCTAAATATCGTGCATCACAAAAACTCGATTCGTGTAGAGCCTGTAGTGCAAGTTTAGAGTGGATATAATAGATAGAAAAATAAATGTGATGCATAAAGTGTGATGAACTTCAATCTTTCAATGGGCGAATTGTTGGTTTTATGTTATAATTTCCAACGGAAAAATTGACTTCTGGGTCCAATTTTAGGGTTCACATGATAACCCTCGTTGAAGGCCATGTGAAAACCTAGACATCGCGGATCACTAAACTCGATTCATGTAGCCCGTAGCCAACAAATACTTGCAAGTTGCAGCAAGACGACAACAAAAATCACATCCCAATAAGCTGCATCATTGTCATATGCATCATGCATTGCATGATGATTGTCAGATCCACTTGATTTGTACCAATCTTGAATACT
>ML778657.1:1170312-1192094 GCA_009831015.1 Picea engelmannii | reverse complement strand
TAGGGAGAGATGGAAGGAGGGGGATATTGGGGGGGAGAGAGAGAGATGTGTGTGTGTGTGTGTGTGTGTGTGTGTGAGAGAGAGAGAGAGAGAGAGAGAGAGAGAGAGAGAGAGGATGATTAAGGGAGGTAGGGAGGGGAGAAAGAATCAGACAGTGAGAGAGGGAATAAGGTGGAGAGAATAAAGAGAGAGAGAGTGGGGTAGAGATAGAGAGAGGGAGAGGGATGTTGAATATTGAGTAGCTTCAGAATATATCCTTATTTTATTTGACGAAAACAAGCCCTAAAGAGTATTATTATATTATATTTGTTAAATAGACCCTACTGTGCCTTTGTAAAAGTCGTTCATATTGTGCCTTGACATGTAAAACAAAAAATAAAACGGTAAAGTAATAGGTCAACCCATACCTAATTTTAGATTGGCTAAACCATTATTTATAAGGGAGGTCAGTGCCTCATTTTCACACTCACTCATTAGCTCTGCAACCCAGAAGAAAAGTGCACAAGTTTTAGAGGGAGACACTGCTAGAACTAGGAGGTGACTTGGTAGAGGGTTTTTGTCTATCTCTTGGCTATACCTTCATTAATTGGTGTGCTACGCTTCCATAGTCAAGGGTTAGAGGAGGATATTCTTCTTTTTTATTTCTCTCTTGGATAGAAGCATTGTTCTTGGTTGGAAAATTTGTATTGAGGAAGTTTGTTGGGTTTTTCCCCTTACGGGGTTTTCCCAGGGTAAATCTTGTGCATGTTGTGAATGCTATTCTTTCAATGATCTTTTATATGTAGTTATTGTGCTAATGATTTAATAAGCAAAATAATGCTAAACTCGTTAACTTCTTAAGTGAAAAATCAACATGGAATCAGAGAAAATTGAAGGAAGGAATCTTTGATCCGTAGGATCTTTTAATGACTATGGTTGAGTTTTGATTTTGCATGCGTTAATTATCCATTTGAGAAAACTTAATGAAAGAATGAGGAAAGAAGAGGAATTATGACAGCCATATACACATATGCAGATCTGAAATGAAATAATAGACAACAAACCATAACACGCAGATTGATAACAGAGTTCGGAACAACTTTGCCTACATCTTCGGGCCTTTGTCTCTGTGGGTGAGGCTTCTTTATTTATGTTCAAAAGCTCAAAAGTACATCGTTGTAGTGCCAGTTGGCTACAATACTGATTTGGTCATGTTCATCTAGATCTCTAGAACCCTGCAAAGAAAACGACATGCAAAACGGACGTCCGGAGCTCCCAGAAATGGCCTAACAACGTCTTCTCCTCAATAGCTTCCCTGCATAAAAATGGCTTTGGCTTGGCTTCCTTTTAGCACAAATCTACTTTTTTCTGTCCTTTACTGTCCTCTATGGCCTCAAATAGGCCTGGTTTATATATATTTTAAGTTGGTTGTTCGTCTCCAACTTCCTCCCAAAATTTGGGCTCCAAAAATGCCTAATATCTCCCAAAAATTTACAATAAAACCCACTTGGTATGAAAATATAGGCATTATCCCCCTTCATCCAGCGCACACCCCTAATTTAAAGTCATATGGAGTGATTTTTGGCTGAGCGCTAGCCCGAAGGCTAAGCGTTGGCCCCCTGTATTCAACTTGCTCCTGGTCATGGGGTGCTTCCATACGTCCACAGCTTTAACAATATAACCGCACACACTTTTAGTGGTTCTAGCCCCGGTCCTATGGAATCTGCATGTGATCTCGGCTAACGGACTACCTACGCGCTCTGTATGGTAAATGTCTCGGGTCGTATGGGGCCACCCGGGACCCA
This sequence comes from Picea engelmannii, assembly GCA_009831015.1. NCBI lineage: Eukaryota > Viridiplantae > Streptophyta > Pinopsida > Pinales > Pinaceae > Picea > Picea engelmannii. Next base: position 1,190,310 of record ML778657.1, on the reverse strand, counting down.
AGGGCCAAGCCCTATCAATACACTCCCCGCGCTTCCGGTTGCTGCTGGGTTCTATGGTAGCGAACATACCATGGGCTGGGGCTAAGCCCCAGTGCTTTCCGCCCCCGAATGCATATTCAACCAACTTTAAATAATATATGGGCCACATACATAATAAGAAACACTAGTGGCCCGAGTGGTTAGCCCGGTCCTGCCAGTCCATTTCCTGTAGGGGAGGTCGTGGGTTCGACCCCCATCGAAAACATACAAATTTAATATAATCGACGAACCAACCAGAGGGTGCCACGTGGCAACCCAAGACTGGGCCACATGGCACACCAACAACCAAACAAAACATGTCAAGTGTCAATCGTTGGATTCCCCACGTGTTTTCCACGCATCACCGTACTTCCCTATCATCCTGCCACGTGTCTTCCATGTCATCCTACCATCGTACCTGCTGACATCATCCTGTTCCACATGTCACCCTTATAGTGGTGACACACGTCACCTCTGGATTGGTCCAACTGTCTACCCATACGCCAAATCATCCTGCCACGTTTCACCTCCTGGAGCTACGACGTGTCGCCTCTTGGGGTTGCCACGTCAATTGTACGGACATATGGCCTGTACAGTCATCATGCCACATGGCACCGTACGGACTGTACAATCATCCCCTTTTTTTGCCTGTTTGGATTTTCGGACAGAATGTGATATCTTGCTCATACGGATCCCATTTGACGAAGTAAATATACCGTTGGAATCAAGAAGACGAGACGGACGCAATGGCGCTGGTTTCGTCGCATTCCGAGTATGGATGATTTTAGGGGCTAAATTTCTCTCATGGGCTAATTTTCCATGCTTTTTCCAAAAATGAGATTCGCTATTTTTAAAATGATTCGCCCAAAATTCTATAGGATAAAATTATTTTACCTTAAAAATTGCCAAAATTTTATAAAAACTATATAAAATCCGTATAAATTTGAATATTTTTACAAAAATATCGCCAAACATTTATAGTTGACATATGAAGGATTAGTAAGATTCACCAAGGTTTCTACATTTTAAAATAAATTTCCATCCTTAAAATCATCCCTGATTCCGAGCACTTTCATTTTTTAACATTTTTAAACCCTGTCAGGCTTCTGGATCCAATTTTGGATCACACCTCCCCACAAAAATACCTTTTGGTCCCCAAAAGTTTACTGACCAGTCAACAAGCTCGGGATAGGCCACCCGGCTTGTCCTTTGTCTCTGAACTTTGTCCTGTGCACCTATCTCATCAAGATCAATTGCAACACAATCATGACAACTGACAGTATATTGTTAGCCATTTGAACCCTGTTACATCTTACTGAAGCCACTATCATCCATGTAGAAAACATTACTAATGACAGTATCAAAAAGACGACTGCAAACGAGCTGATATACTTGAGATATTTGCACGACATGAGCTTATCTTGAAGCAACTTATGATTGATTTTCCATTCAACAATCATGTCTTGTTCTTTCTTAAGATCAATTACTTCATTTGAAAAAATTATCGGTTTGTTGCTTGATTGCACTGCCTTCTCTAATTGTTCCATTGTTTGAGGTTTTTTAGTTGCTTTAACATGATGAGCATGAACCACATAATCTTGACCTGCTTTAGTGAATTGATATTGATTCTTTGTCTTGTAGAAGATTTCCTTACGATCATATAAATATGGGCTACCTAAGACCATTCCACATTCTTTTAAAGACACTACATCACATGTTACTTCGTCCACATACTTAGATGAAATTGCAAATTTGATTATGCATTGCTTTGTTATGTGCATCTAATGATTATTGCTTATCCATTTAAGTGTGTAAGGCTTATGATGATTTTTTGTTTTTAATCCCAATTTCTTAACCAGTTCTTCTGAGATTAGATTATATTGAGATCCACTGTCGATTAATGTGTCTATCTTAGTGTGTCGCATAATTACCCTTATATGAAACAACTTGCTTCTACAATCAATGTCTTCACCAAATTTACCTGTCATACCAACCAATGAAATCTTTGACTCATCACCTGAATCCGATCCCAATTCTGTGGGTTTTGTTGTCGTTGCCATTGCTTGTGCTCCCTTCTTTTCCTTGAACCACTTTGGCCTCTTCTCGGGATGCAACTGCCAACATTTGTCCTCATCATGTCCCTCTTTCTTGCAATGTTTGCAAGAGGGTTTTCCTTCCTTCCTTGTCACCGCATTTTCATTATTGCCATACCTTTTCCTCTTGTCTTCTTTCTTTGAAGACGATGATTCCCCTGACACACCTACTTTCCCTGCTTCAATATACGTAGCTTGAACAGAAACCTCATCAAGGTTAGTGGGTCCAAACATGAAAACAATGTTTCTAATATGCGCAGGTAAACCTCCTATATACTTCATAAGAGTTTCTTGTGTTTGCAAAGGGATATCTAACATTAATGCCATTTTTTGAAATCCATCTGTGTATTCTTGCACTGTTTGTCCTTTTCTTAGTTTTAAAGATTGCCATTCAATTATTGCTTTTTCTTTATAACCCAAAGGATAGAATTGTTTCCTAAGTGCATAAATGAAACTCTTCCATGATGGAAATACATTACCCACATGTTGTGTTCCCTTTTGCAGCTTTCTTTGCCACCAGATAAGAGTTGTACATGCAAGTCTCAAAGATGCCAACTTGATTTGTGTGGCCTCATCTTTGATCTGTTGCACACTGCAATATACCTCCATCTGCCTGATCCAGTTGTCAAGTTTTTCTTCATTTACTTCACCATCATATATGGGCAACTCAAATTTAACATCAAGTTTTAACAATGGAATTTCACTTTTATTCTTATGAACATTTTTCTTCTCATTAGATTTAGAACTTGAACTTGAAGAAGAAGGATAAGAAGGAGGTGTTGATGGAGGTGAAGGAGGAATCTGAGGATGGTCCTCTTCCTCTTCACTTTTTCCCTTTGAATATGCACCCAAAACTGGTCGCTTCCATTCCGAGTAATCTTCGTACAAAACTTTCACCATCTCTGACATAGCAAGGGATGTTTTCCAGAATTCTTTCTCATCTTGAGAAATCCCTTCATCCGATGCCATCTTCTTGCTGTGAGAAGCTCTCTTTCTCAATCCAATTAATGTATTCTCTGCAACAAGCTCTCCTTCACCACGCTGTATCTTTTCTCTGGTTAACATGCAAAACTCAAATCCAAATGTCAACTAGCTCTGATACCTCTTGATCCGTAGGATCTTTTAATGACTATGGTTGAGTTTTGATTTTTCATGCGTTAATTAACCATTTGAGAAAACTTAATGAAAGAATGAGGAAAGAAGAGGAATTATGACAGCCATATACACATATGAAGATCTGAAATGAAATAATAGACAACAAACCATAACACACAGATTGATAACGGAGTTCGGCACAACTTTGCCTATGTCTCCGGGTCATTGTCTCTATGGGTGAGGCTTCTTTATTTCTGTTCAAAAGCTCAAAATTACATCGCTGCAGTGCCAAATACCTACAAGAATTCTCTGGTCATGTTCGTCCAGATCTCTAGAACCCTGCAAAGAAAACGACACGCAAAACGGACGTCCGGAGCTCCCAGAAATGGCCCGACAGCGTCTGCTCCTCAATAGCTTCCCTGCATAAAAGTGGCTTTGGCTTGGCTTCCTTTCAGCATAAATCTTCTTTTTTTCTGTCCTTTACTGTCCTCTATGGCCTCAAACATGCCTGGTTTATATAGATTTGAAGTTGGTTGTTCATCTCCAACTTCCTCCCAAAATTTGGGCTTCAAAAATGCCCAATATCTCCCAAAAATGGAGAAAATCAATAAAAATCAGGCATTAAAACCAATAAAATCCCAAAACTTTACAATAAAACCCAATTGGTATGAAAATATGGGCATTATCCCCCTTCATCCGACGCGTGCCCCTAATTTAAGGTCATATGGCGTGATTTTGGGCCGAGCGCTAGCCCGAAGGCTAAGCGTTGGCCCCCTGTATTCGGCTTGCTCCTGATCATGGGGCACTTCCATATGTCCACGGCTTTAACAATATAACCACGTGCTCTTTTAGTGGTTGTAGCCCTGGTCCTGTGGGATCCACATGTGATCTCGGCTAACGGACTACCTGCGTGCTCTGTATGGTAAAGGTCCTGGGTCGTATGGGGCCACCCGGGACCCAAGGGCCAAGCCCTATCAATACACTCCCTGCGCTCACGGTTGCTACTGGGTTCTATGGTAGCGAATAGACCATGGGTTGGGGATAATCCCCAGCCCTTTCTGCCCCCAAATGCATATTCAACCAACTTTAAATAATATATGGGTCACATACATAATAAGCAACACTAGTGGCCCGGGTGGTTAGCCCGGTCCTACCAGTCCATTGCCCGTAGGGGAGGTCGCGGATTTGATCCTCGTTGAAAACATACAAATTTTATATAACTGACGAACCAACCACAGGGTGCCACGTGGAAGCCAATGAATGGGCCACGTGGCACACCAACAACCAACCAAAACATGCCAAGTGTCAATCGCTGGATGCCCCACGTATCTGCCACACGTCACCATACTGCCCTATCATCCTACCATGTGTCTTCCACATCATCCTACCATGTGTCTGCCACGTCATCCTACCACCGTACCTGTTGACGTCATCCCGTGCCACGTGTCACCCTTACAGTGGTGACATGTGTCACCTCTGGATTGGTCCAACTATCTACCCATATGCCAAATCAGCCTACCACGTGTCACATCTTGGAGCTACCACGTGTTGACTCACAGGGTTTCCATGTCATCTGTACGACCGTACAACCTGCATAATCATCATGCCACATTCCACTATACGGACCGTACAGTCATCCCCTTTTTTTGCTTATTTGGCTTTTTGGACATAATGCGATATTTTGCTCATACGGAGCCCGTTTGATGAAGTAAATATACCGTCGGAATCAAGAAGATGAGATGAACGCAATGGCGGTGGTTTCGTTGCGTTCTGAGCACTTTCATTTTTGAGCATTTTTAAACCCTATCAGGCTTCTGGATCCGATTTCGGATCAATCTTATAGCATATAAGAACTCGGTGAAGAAGATAAGAGCTTAGGGAGACTATCCTAACCCTAGCACACCTCCTCTTGTGCATAAAATATTAGTTTGATGAAAGTTTATAAAATTGTAACTGCGATTGCAATTGCTGCAACTGCATAAACTGTAAGTGTGATGTTTTCCCTATTTAAAAAGGATGTTGGAGAAATTAACCACACCTAGAAACTCACCTAGGAAGAGAAAATCCATTCCCTAGATCAGAACTCAAGATTTCATAATTTGGAAAATTAGGGTTTCCTTATAAACCCTAGGTCTGGATGCAACTGCTGCAGATTTTGTGACAGATTTAATTTTGATTCAGAAATCTCTCTTGTAAGGTCTAATATCCTCATATTGAAAAGTTATTTTTATTTTTACTTGTTCTGGGTAGGATGACTACCAGTACCAAGCTTGATGAAAATATTGAAGGAGTCGATGACTTCCAAGAATGGAAGTACAAAGTGATGCTCATTCTTGAAGAGAATGACTGTGTAAGTTTTCTTTAACAATATATTGAAGAGCCAGAGAGAGATGAGGCCAATTCTAAATAGAAGAAGGATATGATAAAAGAGAAGAGAATCATTGTCGATTCCATCAAGAACCATTTGAATCCTCATGTTTCAACATTAAAAACCCCAAAGCAAATGATGGATCCGTTATCTCGTCTATTTGATGGAGAGAACATCAATTGGAAAATGACCATGAGGACACAACTCAAGAATGTGAAGATGAAAAATTCAGAAACCATACAATCTTAATTCACAAGAGTATCCTATATTAAAGAAAAACTTGAATCTATTGGAGAATCATTCGAAGAAGCTGAAATAATGATGGCCACATTAAATGGTGTTCAAATTCTTTGTATTCCTTCATCCAAGCAATCTTCTCTAGAAGAAAGTTAACTAAGTTTAGCAGGTTGTGGGAGAAGCGTACTCAAGAAGAATCGATATTAGAGGCAAGAAAGGAAAAGATAGAAATCGATAAAGATCAAGCGTTGTCATCTCACACAAGAAAATGAAAGAACAAGAAATAAGTTTACTCTCACAAAATATTTCAGAAGCCTCATAAAGGAAAATATTCACATAAATATCTCTCAAGCTTCAGATGCTTCATTTTCCAGAAGATGGGACATATTGGAAGAAATTGTCCCCAAAGAAAACACCAAGATATAACCATGAAGTTTAAAAGGGATCATGCCTATTTCGCAAGAGAATATGAACTTGATTAGAAAAAAACAAAAGAAGATGACCCAGATGAACTATATATTCTGTGATATAGGACCTAGTGCTTCCTAAGAACTTAATTCATATCAAGTGATATTGATAGTTGTATCTTGCTTCTTCCCACATTAAAACTTCAAGAAGTAAAATATATGGAAAATTGTTGTATTATGAGGGACAAGTACAAGTTCTGAAAAAGTGTTATTATTCATCCTGAAATCATATAGATCAAGCAAGCAGTCTGAAAAATGCATGCCCTAGGTATGCACCCTTCATATTTGTTTTCAGTTTTCAGTTTATTAACATTATATTTTATGCATTTTTTATCTTAGCTTGTTGGATCATTATCCCTGGTACGAGAATCCAACAAGGTCTCATTTAAAATCATAAAATAGTTTCTATGCTCAGGGGTGGAATATGTAAATGCCTAAATTTGGGTGATAATGGTGTAACATTGTCTATGGTAAAACGAGCACTTTATAATACAACTCACACTATCCTATAGTTTCCCGATGAGAATGCTTTGTCAATGGATAATGAGGCCACCTTGACATGAAGTAGAATTTGTATCCAACACTAAGCATATCTTGTAGAGATTCTGAGGATATTGTAGACTCAGAATAAGTCAAGGCTCAAAAGGGGCAAGCATGAAAGTCCCTGTATTTGAGATTATGTTGCCCACAGTTTCAGATGGTGTAGATTTATCACTCTTCAAATCATCATGAAACATTAGTAGAGCCATAAGGTCATACCCGAAATCATTGTAATCAAGAAGAAAACCAACATGGTCCTGTGACACTTTGTAAGATCAAAATCCATATAGTATTGACTATCCATATCATGAGTAGTAGATGGCTCCACCAATGGCGAGGTAGGTGGCCCCACCAAGTACCAACTCAGAAGAATCTAGAGTTAATGAGTTATACCTCATGATCTAGTAAGGAGGAGAAACCTCCCTAGGACCATTCATAGAGATGTATAAAGCCTGATTTTTGTCCAGAGGATTCCCCCATCAAGAGGGAGAATACTATGACGAGACACTTGCTCCAGTAATCAAAAGAAGTATATATAGAAAATCCATGTTCCATTAAAATAAGTTGGTGCATTATGAGATTCAGAGGGAGAAAATAAATCTGCTATCATAATGGAGTAGAGGAGTTACTCTGAGAGTTCAGTGGCTACAGTGAGAATGGAGCAGTCATTCTTAGTTTCAGAAAAATCAACTACAAGTGGAAAGTACCAATTCTAGAAGGAACAGGTTTCATAGAGAGTACATGACATACTTTCATATAGTGATATAGATAGTGCTTTACATAAATCACATAGAGCCAACACATGATTGTGCTAATTGAGTTGCAGTTGAGCAAGTGTACCAAGTTGGTGGAATGTGATGTGAATTTTTTGTTCAAAGAACACGAGGATAGATATATTGTTTTTTAGTGAAATACATGTTCATATGATTATGGAAAAACATGTGAAGAAGTAAACTAAAGGGTACAATCAATTATGGATCCAGATATATCTCAGAGTGTGATATAAGATTGCAGATTCAAATTGGGAAGGAAATGTAACAAACCAGGAAAGTACATCCAAATATTTCTTTAGTATGGGATCAGTTGTGATCTCAATACTTAGTGAGAATCATAGCTATATGTCACTTAGTTTTGTAGAGGAATAGTATGTGGAAGCATGGTCAGTTTTTGGTTGTAACATCCCGCTCTTGTGCATTGAGCGAGATTATTCTTTGAGGACACTTGCTCGCAAGTGATCCCGATTATTATGCTCTTAAAACATTGATTTTGATTATGAGGCATTCTGGGTTGATGTCATGTTGTTTTTCTACATTGACATAGAGAGGTTCTATTGACTCGGTTTTACTAAGTTTGTAGGATTTCGGACCTCGAGGGTGGAGAGGCATCGATGGAACCCCTTGGACTCTGGATCGAGTTGGGGAGTGAACTAATGGGGTTTGATTGTTTTATATGTGATATTAGTGCATCTGATTAGATGATATAATATGGATATATTTCTGACATGATTCATTGACGATACAGGTTGACGATAGCTTGTCGACCAGACTCACATGTGGAGTAGAGGGGTCATGCTCGACTACCAGAGATGTTGAGGGAGAGATGTGGATAACAACCCTGCCATTTCCTACTAGCACTCCCGTCATGGCTCGAACTGTAGGTTAACGATTACCTAGTTCGAGAGGACCCACGATGTCGTGAGGGAAGACTGCGACAGTCGCTCACGATGATTCTAAGGGGCGTGCAATAAGGTAGGGGCCTTATTCCTTATAGGCCTTTAGTCTCCCACAAGATCACCTAGCGGAGTATTGACTCCAAGGGTTTTTATGTCTACCAAGTCATTCAAGAGGAGAGTGGCACCCTTGGAGCACGTGGTGCATCGTGAAGGGCATGTCGCGCAAGAAAAATGGAAAGAGGTGAGTGGAACCCTTAGAGCACGTGGTGCGTCCTGAAGGGCATGTTGCGCAAGAGAAAATGAAAGAGGCGAGTGGCACCCTTGGATCATGTAGTGCGTACTAAAGGGCACGTCGCATGGTTATTTAATAAATGAATAAACCTAGATGGCTTTAGTAAAATAAAGTGTTAATGAAAATTTGAAACCTTTCCCTAAAAAAAAAAAAAGTGTCACCCGACCTAGGAAATTAAGGTCTAGGTCTAATCTTTGTTGGTGGTAAAATTTTACCTTTTTATAAAAAATAATAATAATAATAATAAAATAATAAAGATAATCTTCATTAACCTTGTGACAAGAAGGGGGTAAGCAATTAAAGTGTTTTATAAAAATATTTTGGCATACAAACTTAAAAAGGGAAATGATTGTTTTACGTTTATGATAATTAAAAATTTAATTCATTAAAAAAAAAAGGGAAAAAGGGTAAGTTTCTGCAAATTCCTTTTTGAGTTTAATTAAAAAGGGAAAAAGGGGAAATCTAAAATAATTAGGAAACTAGGAAAAAAGGAAACCTTAAAAGAAAGGGGAAACACTAGGAAAAAATAGTTAGTCCAACTTAGTAAGGTATCTACCATTTAAGAACTTTCTAATTTAAACTAAACTGGCAAATTAATAATGGGGAAAGTCATTAAAACCTGTAAGGGAATTTGAGGACACCTAGGAGCGATTCTAGGAGTGACTCTAGGCGGGTGAGGGAAATAAGGGTAATTAATTAATTAAAGAAATTAGTTTTTGGAGGAATGAGGGGGATGGGTGACACATGTATGGGGAGGAATTTTTATGAATTAATTTATTAAACATTAAATAAAATGGGATTTGGGAAAGTAAGGGACTTCGAAACTCTATATAATGGAGGGAGGAAAATGATGATGGAACTCTTTTGTTTTGCGTAACGTTACGCTACAGAAATATATACTTGATTGACTTAGCTTGCGGGAGTTGGGATACCCACCTCAGTGAGGACTGGTAGCTCAGCCTTGCGAGGTGAGCTAGGAGCTATCTGATTCTCTGGTTAGTGTGTGTGGCCTCTCTTCGGCTAAGGGGGATAAGGGTGAAGAAGAGTACCCCTAGCATTGGTTGGGAGGTACCGATGAAGTCTCGTCGGTCGGCAAGTGGGATTTGCATGGAGCGCACGATACATCAACTCAATGTGGGTGATCAGGAAATGGTATGATTTCTTTATTTTTGCATGGTATATTGTAGTAGGATTTATGCTTTGGATCTGCATGTTTAATTGGGTAAGTAAATTGATTGTTTTAGCGTTCTAGTTGATTTCCATAGCCTATAGCTCGATGATTGATTGAAACACGTGGCCTTTGATTCCTGACATGCCTTGACTGCCCTGTGGTGTATTGATTTGTGAGGATTGTGGTTGTTTTTTCCTTCCTTCCCTAGCTCATCAATCCTTGCCTAAGTAGTTGGCCAGGATCCCGATCTACGTTCATCGCTTCGGCATTAATAGACCTATGGATCTCAACACCCTGCTTTTTTGTGCATGTATGATGAGTGAAAGACATTCTTGTTAGTCTTCTACCTTCGTTGTTGTCCTTGGCTGATTGTTTTGACTTGCGCCATCTAGCAAAGACCTCTGCATATGGATTATCTTGCATCCTTGTTGGTTTTTCTTTGTGCCTTGACTGTTAGAATCCTTGCGATCATTCCAATGACTTCTCCCATTGAATCCTTGTGTTTCTCTTACTGTTGTCTGCGTTGTATTGGTATCTTGGAAATGGAAAAACGGTTTTATTTGTTATTCCTGTTTGCGTTGTATTGGTATTCTGGCAATGGAAAAACAAATTGATTTCCTGTCTAAATTTTTGTATTGGTATCCTGGAATGGAAAAATGTTTTTATTTTTTATTCATGTCTGCGTTGTATTGGTATTCTAGAAATGGAAAAAGGATTTGATTCCCTACTGCATTTCTATATTTTGTATCTTGGAAATGGAAAAACGTTTCTTGTGTTATTCATGTATGTGTTGTATTGGTATCCTAGCAATGGAAAAACTAAATCATTTCCCTGTTTGCATTTTTATAATTGGTATCCTAGTAAGGGAAGGGTGTTTTGGTCATTCATGTATGCATTTTCATTTGGCATACGGGCAATGAAAAGAGAAGCCACGATTTTTCCATTTAAAATGTATCTGATATTGCCGTTGAAGTGCCCAGTTTTTTCTTTTAAAAGTTAACATAGATTTTCGTTGAAATACCCATGTTTTTGCTTTTAAAAGTTGACAGAGATTGTTGTTGAAATGCCCACGTTTTTGCTTTAAAAGTTGACAGAGATTGTTTTTGAAATGCCCACATTTTTCTTTTAAAATTTGACAGGGATTGTCGTTGAATTCCCACGTTTTTTCTTTTAAAAGTTGACAGAGATTACTGTTGAAATCCCCACGTTTTTTCTTTTAAAAGTTGATAGGGATTATCGTTGAATGCCCACGTTTTTTATTTTAAAAGTTGACAGAGATTGTTCTTGAATTTCCCACGTTTTTTCTTTTAAAAGTTGACAGAGATTGCTTTTGAAATGCCCATGTTTTTTCTTTTAAAAGTTAATAGATATTGTTGTTTAAATGCCCACTTTTTTTCTTTTAAAAGTTGACAGAGATTGTTGTTGAAATGCCCACGTTTTTGCTTTTAAAAGTTGACATAGATTGTTGTTGATTCCCATGTTTTTTCTTTTAAAAGTTGATTGAGATTGTTGTTGAAATGCCCACATTTTTTCTTTTAAAAGTTGACAGAGATTGTTGTTGAAATACCCACGTTTTTGCCTTTAAATTGATTGACTGAGTTCGTTGTTGAAGGGAAACGAATTGCTAGTTAGAATGAAGACTTTGTTTGCTGGAATGGATAAAAAATTGCCTTAAATATTGACTGAGTGTTGTTGAATGACCACGTGTTGACCCTTCTGCAGTTTTGTATTGTCCTTTTATTCTCCTTCACTTAGACTGTATACCCAGCATTCTCACTGCCAAACTTTAATTACCACAACGATGTTACTAGCCATATTAATTACCATGTTAATTGAAATGATAAATGCTATATTAAATGCCATATTAATTACCAAAACAATTGCTACAACAATATTAATGGTTAACAATTTCCTTCTTACCATTAATTTCCATGTTAAATTGCAATGTAAATGCTATATTATTTGCCATATTAATTTCAATGTTATTTTCTATAGTGAGTTAATGATCAACATATTCCTTCTTATTGATTAATTGCCGCAATGAGTTAAATGTTTAACAGTATGTAATCGCTTTGTTATTGAGCTATTAATTGTTATGTAACAGTTATATAAATTTCCTTGTTATTGTTGTATTAATTGTTATGTTAAACAACATGTTAATCACCTTGTTTTTTCTTTATTACTTGTTATGATAACAATTATGTAAATCGCCTTCCTATTGCACTATTAATTGTCATGTTAACAGTCATGTAATTGTCATGTTACTGTTATATTAATTGTTATGTTAATCAACATGTTAATCACCTTTTTATTGCTATATTACTTGTTATGATAACAATCATGTGAATTTCCTTGTTGTTGTTAATTTAATCATTAGGTATCTGTTATGTTAATTGCCTTGTTATATTGCTACAACGATGTTAGTAGTTAGTAGTTCCTTCTCAATGATAATAGACATCTAGTATTGTTGGTTCGGTCAATATAGCTAGACTACATGTTGAGATTAAATTGTTCATAAGTGTTATAATGGTAGCATCGTACATTAAGATTGTTAATATTATTATTCAAGTTAATGGCTAGTTAGATGGTATTTATAATTATAGTTTTAGTATTGATTACTTAGACTTGCAGGATTGATTGTATTAATGTTAAATTAACAGGTGCATTATTGACTAATTGTAACTTTGATGTGCCCTGTTTAGATTGGAACCCATGTTAAAATAGATTGTAATCATTGATTGGTTCACACTGGGTGATTGGTTGGGTCGGGGATGATGTCGTGTATTGGCTTGCGTCATCCCTTGTCTTCATCCTTTGGCATTTTGTCGACCTATTATTGGGGTATGGGTGTGGTTTTCCTTTCGGTATTCACTTTCTAGCACGTCGGATTTATCTATAGTCCCCGGTCCTGATAGGATGAGTGGTGCCAAGGTTGTCGATGCATCTATCTCCTGGGGATGGCATGATTCTTGATGAGGGGATCATGGTACACCCCATGGGATAGCGGCGAATGAAAACTTGGCCGGATTCCGTGTATGTTGGGGAGTGTTTTCGAGCATGGTAAGTTTCTTGGGTACATGGGTGGAAAGCCTTCGCGCATTTGGTTCTCACGCCTTGAGTTTCTAGTCTTGTTCATCAATGTCATTGTGTCGGGAAGGGGAAGTTGTCCCTTAGAGTGTAGGAGTGTCTTGTTGCATCAGGCAGGTAGTCGTTCCTCCCTATTATACTGCGCATGTTTTCCTAATTTCCCTTGTACCAGTGAGTGGAGTCGTAGTTTCCTGTTGCCTAGGTTGCGTGCTTATGTTCGTTGTCTATGGCGTAGTTAAATCGTTGTCCTTGTTTACTTCTTGCCTCTTAATTTGTAAAAAACAAAAAAAAAATTGCTTCACCCATGGCCATAATGAAGGGGATGTTATGGTGGTGAAGCAGTGTGGCTTCGGAAATTGATTGCAAAATTTTTTGAGCTTGCGTTGGAGGAAACCTGTATCTTTTATGACAACCAAAGTTGTATAAAGATGTCAATGAATCGAGTGTTTCATAATACGTCCAAGAATATTGATATCAAGTACCATTATGTTTGTGACATGGTACAAAAGGAAGAATTAATACTCGAGTGTATTTCCACCGATGAATAGGTAGAAGATTTGTTGACCAAAACCCTCTCTAGAGTTAACTTTGAGCTTGGAGTGATCCATAAATATTTCTCCAGTAGTGAAAAGTGATTGTTTTATCCAATAGTGAGATGTGATCCCTAGTATATGGAAGTGATGTGATCCCTAGTAGAGGGAAATGATGAGATACCCATAAGAGGAAGCTACCCCTATCCAGGTTGGTAACCCCAACACAAGCTTCTATGCTAACCTAGCATAGGTTGGTAACCCCAATGCAAGCTAGTACGCTACCCGAGTGTAGGTTGGCAACCCCAATGCAGGATGGTATGCTACCCCAACATAGGTTAGTAACCCTCATGAAGACTAGTACACTACCCCAACATAAGTTGGTAAATTCAATGCAAGCAGGTACATTACCCCAGCGCAGGTTGGTAGCTCCAACACAGGATGGTAGGCTACCCGAATGCAAGGTGGTAACTCCAACACATGTTGGTACACTACTCCAACATAGGTTGGTAACTCCAACGCAGGATGGTATGCTACCCCAGTGCAAGTTGGTAACTCCAACGAAGGGTAGTACGTTACCCAACAGCAGGTTGGTACTCCAATGCAGGCTAGTATGCCAATATAGTATGAAAGGGTGGTGAAACTACATAACTTATTATGATATATAGATCTGTGATTGACAACAAGACAATGACCAAGTATGTAGAAGTGCATAAGTTGTGAAGATGGTTGTGACAAGAAGAATAACTTCCTTTCTAAGAGGGAGTGTTAAATATTCAGTATCTTCGGAAGATATCCTTATTATATTTGACAAAGACAAACCCTAAATCATATTATTATATTATATTTGTTAATTAGGACCTATTATGCCTTTGTAAAAGTCAACCCTATTGTTCATTGAAATGTAAAACAAAAATAAAAGGGTAAAGTGACAGTTTGGACCAAACCTAATTTTATGATGGCCAAAACACTATTTATAAGGGATGTCAATGCCTCATTTTCACACTCACTCACTAGCTCTACAATGAAGAAGAAAAGTGTGCAACTTTTAGAGGGAGACACTGCTGCAACTAGGGGGTGACTTGTTGGAGGGTTTTGTTCTATCTCTTGGATATATCTTGGTTAATTGGTGTTCTACTCTTCCCTAGCCAAGGATTAGAGGAGGGTCTTCTTCTTTTTTAGTTCTCTCTTGGAGAGAAGCATTGTTCTTGGTTGGAAAATCTATATTGAGGAAGTTTGTTAGGTTTTTCCCCTTAGGGGATTTTACTAGGGTAAATATTATGCATGATATTCTTTCAATGATCCTTTATATGCATTTATTGTGCTAATGATTTAATAAGTAAAAGAATGCTAAACTAGTTAACTTCTTAAATGAAAATTCAACAAGGGAGAAGGTGAGACAGTGAGCGAGAGAGAGGGGGAGAGAGTGGATTGAGAGATAGAGAAATATAGAGGAAGGGAGGGAGAGGGTGGAAGATGGGGAGGGAGGGAGAGGGTGTAACGACCCCGCTGTTACATCAACCAAATGAAGTACATCGTTAATTTTTTTTTATTTGTTTCACATTAGGATATTAACTCGTTACAACATAATAACAACATACATCATCGTAACTGAAACGACAAATATGCATTTCAGTAGCATAACTAAAAGAGTCACAATCAACACATAAACAATGACTCAATCAACGCATCATCATAACTAACAACAACACAATCAACACATTATTATCGATCGAAGAATTACACAATTGAATTATTAACCATGTCATTGAGCATTAAAAGAACTACCCGACCAACCTATCCTTCATGGTTAGGACCTCCAGGACACATAAGAAACGCTCAAGCCTAGGATTTATCCGATTGACTTAAGGTCTCAGCGCTGGCGACTATTCTCAGGAAGGAGGTGTCTAAATCCCACTAACACAATCAAGTTGAAATCCAACTAGCTCAATCAATCATCATTATTATTCATGGAACAAGAGAAATCTAATTACTCAATCATTCATACATCACGATGTCCAGTCCATACTGATCATGATGTCATAGGATCCTAAGATAGTGACATATAGTTCAGACGTCCTTCCCTGACCCCCATTGGCCAGTTCTTCCTCTGCTATGAGGGCCTTCTAGATCGCAACATGCAACGTATGTGGCATTAGGATCCTCACCTTTGCACAAATGTTGAACTTACGGCCAAACACAAACTTGTTGACCTTCATATTCTTTGTTCTCATATGTGGAGCATAGCTAAGAAACTCCATGAATCGGGCCTCATACTACGACACCGTACAACCACCCTGTCGTAAGGCATTGAACTCATTGAGATGGAAATCCATGAATTCCTTTGATAAGTACCTCTCTCGAAACTGCTCCTCAAACAGTTCCCATTACACGTCTTCGACGACCATGTTCAATTGTTGTAGGAGTGTCTTCCACCATAGAAGAGTGCTCCCCTTCAGCTGAAATATTTCCATGCATACTTTCATGTTGGAGGTGAAGTTAGAAAGTGCGAAGCACATCACCATCTTCTCCAACCATTTGTTGGCGGATGCACCATTCATGGCACCCATGAACTCATGAAACTTAACCTTCTTGAGTTCTCTCTGAATGCTACCACTGCTAGCTGGAGTGCATTGTGGACCCTCAGGGGGTATAGGAACCCTGGCCAGATCTCTATCTAGTCGATTAATCAAGGCCTCTGACATCCTCTGAAAGGACCTCATTAACCCATCCACATACCCCACAATAATATGATCATGTCCAATGAATTTCTCTTCTCCTTGGGGGTTGGACCCCTCTTTGTGGATGCTACTGGAGGTGTCACACATCCTCCCATAGAACCATGTTGTCTACCTACACGACGTCCTCTAACCATGATTACCTACAAGAACACAATTTAATTTAATTAGAAATAAGTTATTAATCAAGTGTTTAATACAATGGAAGGTGTAATGATCTGAAGTCGTGGGGTTGAAATCAATCTGATACCATATGTAACGACCCCATCATTACGTCAACCAAACAAAGTACATCGTAATTTTTTTTTTTTTTGCATTAGGATATTAACTCGTTACAACATAATAAAAACTTACATCATCGTAACTGAAATGAAAAATAAGCATTCCATTAGCATAATTAAAATCAACACAATTAAAACATAAACAACGACTCAATCAATGCATCATCATAACTAAAAAAAATACAATCAACACATTACGATCAACCGAATCATTACACAATTGAATGATCAGCCATGTCACTCAACAATAAAAGAACTACCCACCCAACCTATCCTGCATGGTCAGGACCTCCATGACACATAAGAAATGATCAAGCCCAGGATTCATCCAATTGATTTTGACCACTTAAGGTCTCAAGGATGGCGACTGTTCTGAGAAACAAGGAGGCATGTAAATCCCACTAACATAATCAAGTCGAAATCCAACTAGCTCAATCAATCATCATTACTATTCATTGTGCAAGACAAATCTAATTACTCAATCATTCATACATCAACGATAATTAATGGCGCAATAATATTATAATCACATAACCAATCATACATCACATTAATTCCAAGGTGCAAGAGAAATCATTTGTTTTATTCATTGCACAAGAAATCTATTCACATAAATGCAATCACATTAAATTTAAGGCACGGGAGTAATCATCAATTTTATTCATTGCGCAAGAAAATCTACTCACATAAATTCAGTCATACATCACATTAAACTAAGGCACACGAGTAATCATCAATTTTATTTATTGTGTAAGGAATATAATCACATACATTCTGTCATACATCACATTGAATTTAAGGCGCAAGGGTATCATCAATTTTATTCATTGTGCAAGGAGATGTCATCAATTAAACGATCATATGTCAACTCATTTAAGGTGTAAGAGTAAAATTTACTACAACATACATCAAGTAAATGACACCAATACCACCTTCGATACAATCCAACAATAGTCTGACTACAATTTACATACATTAATTCAACGATGCATTCACCACTGATGGATAATTCCAATGTAAACCACACTTTAAGACTAGATATATCAACTATACATAAGGTAATGACATCCACAAGAGCGCGAGGCTTAAGGGATTAAAAACAAGGAAAGCATAAGTGAGAGTCCAATACTAAGTGGAGACCTATTGTTCTCATCTTTAGAATCCTTGCCTAAGTTGAGTTCCAGTACTATAAATAACAATTAATATTTAAATTCCAACCACACCTTATTAAACACTAATCATAATTATGGACATTTATGTCAATAAAAGGAATAGACTAAGATCCTTAGAGGAAAAATTATTGGCTTGGATTAAGCGGTTGAAGACTTAAGGCTCTTCTAAAGAATTAATGCTCTTCTCTGTGTGTACAGTAGCAATAATTACGCACCCCAATAAGGCACATAATATTCTTCTACTAATATTTAGAAATGAAAATATTAAATTTATAATTAAAACCCCGCAACGCTTACATTGAATATAATCTATCTAATTATAAGTGTCATAGACAAATGGAATATTAGAGTTGCTAGTATTTATCTTTCAAGGAAATCAAAATGCACTAAAGATTAATACCTAAATGTTATTTTATTCCATCATTGATTACCCACGATGCTTACTCGATTCTTACTTCCTAAATTTCAACCATAATTAATAATTATTTTCCCAAAACTCCAGCCGATATTTATCAATACCGCGAGCTAATAACTCAATCTTAAACCTCATTAATATATATATATATATATATATATATATATTTTATCGAGCACTACTAAGTTGGAAAAGTTATTCCTTGACGGTCCCATTTATAAGTTTTCGTAAGAGCACTAGCGATCATCCCCTTCTTCTTTTATAACCGACGAGTGCACTCAAGATTTACTAAATCATTTCATATTTTATACCACTTATGTATATATAGATAAGCATGTATATAAATGCACATTAATTACTGAATAACTATAAATTGATGATATCCGGAATGATAATTAATATCAAGTCTAGGATACTCGATGACCCTGGAAAAATTGGTTCTTGAAGTGACAAGGAGAAAAAGGAAGGTTTCGGAACCCTAAAGAGGAAAAACCCAGGTCATGAGGATTTACAAACATCCCTAAAAATAAGCTAGGATCAAGGTAGTACCGATGTCAATCCATGCAGAAAACACAATGGAGACTTCTCACACGACCATCGGGATAGTAAATCGGAAACGTTGCGAAGTCCACAAGGAACTAGCACCTGGTCATGTCTACGCTCCTTTGGTTCCACCAACACACTGACTAGTGAAAGTAAGGGCGCTGACAGGATATGCCAATTAAACGTTTCCCAAATACTCTAATGCATTGACTGCACACAGGATTGGCACAGACTGGGAATCCCTCTAAAACGCTGCCAATCCTCTATTGGGCTCACTGCACGTGGGATTAGCTCGGGCTAGGAACGCCCACTAAACGTTGCCCCGTATCCCTACCAAATTGACTGGGCGATTTAAATTTATGCACTGACAATTACCACAAAACGGAAGAAAACGCTACGGAATCCACTAGATGTTTGTGTGTTCTGGTTGCGCTTACAGGAACACGACTGTAAATGCAAAATTTCCCATCGAAAGCCTGCGTCCAAGGTATTTGGGTGTCAAACTTCAGTTTCTATTCATTGCAAGATTCTTGATTGGAAAATGAAGGGATAATTCGGCATAAATATTATATTATATGCTCGACAATGACTCACGACCAACGGAACCCCAAAATTCACTATGAATGCTCGGAGTGGCCAAGGGACTGAGCGAAGAGAGGGCAACACAAATGTTGGGTTTACACAGTTTAGATACACTAGTGGTTACAACAACCAAAAACAATACTCAAACAACTGTGGGTACTTTTTCATGTTTTCCAATGCCCAGTAGCGGCGAATTACAGAGAGGGATTCCTCAGGTAGTATATTCCAGATACAATAAATGTTTTTACTTGGAAAAACAAGGTAGGCGCATCAGCAGGCCAGACACATTGGGCTTCAAACAAAAACAATTTTAAAAATTACTATTTGTATTGCACCTTATGCAGCCTAACTATTCCAATCACGAAGTGGGAACAAACAGGTATTGGAATCCTTCAATAGGGCATGGATACAATACATAATTTCATTTTTAGGATAACAAGATGTAGGAAACTAAAGGAAACATAAAAGAAAATTCTGGTGCTCTTAACTTTTATTGGGATTTTGACCGAATAATAAAATTGGGGCACATAAAAACAAGAAAATATATATATATATATTGTAACACCCTGTTTCCCCCAAATTTGTAATTAATCCTAATACAGGAATT
The DNA here is from genome assembly GCA_009831015.1 of Picea engelmannii. Taxonomy (NCBI): domain Eukaryota; kingdom Viridiplantae; phylum Streptophyta; class Pinopsida; order Pinales; family Pinaceae; genus Picea; species Picea engelmannii. The sequence continues at coordinate 1,170,402 of ML778657.1, read as the reverse complement.
ACTATGCTAAAGCATGATGAAAATGTGAATGTATGATGTGAAGGGACCTTATGAAGAAGGTCGATAAATGTAAATAACATTATGAAATTA
>ML778657.1:1153573-1168378 GCA_009831015.1 Picea engelmannii | reverse complement strand
GAATCGCGAGTTCCATGGACATAAACATGGTGACATCGCAAACCTCGAAACTCCGACGGGAGCATATGACTGCGGTCATATAGGAACTAGTCACGTGGACTAGAGAGCCTATCCAGAGGGGGCTAAGACCAGAGAAGGAGCTCATCGGGAAGAATCGAGAGGACAGGGACTCTCGACGGCGGAAAGTCTGAAACCCCGAATTCCAATATTGAATTGGGGATGGGTAGCTCGCTAATGCAACCTCCTTTAAGGGGGATTTCCCATTTGAGGGAGATTAACCCAAATTCAAAAAAAAATTTAAATTACGATAGTGGGTGTGTTACATATATATATATATATATATATATATATATATTTTATTGTGTATGTGGTCATTACCTCCCCTTCTATCTTTTAAAAGTATTTTCAATGAAAAAAAATGTTCATACAAGGGAAATCATACATAATTTGAAAGGTTGCACACCCAATTGCATTTTCATTTACGCATTAACAAAGAAATTATATAAGGAAACATCAATTTGCTTCTTCCTTTAGTTAAATGTTCCTCGGGTAGTATATTCCATATACAATAAATGTTTTTACTTGTTAAAACAAGGTAGGCGCATCAGCATGCCAGACACATTGGGTTTCAAACAAAGACATTTTAGAAATTACTATTTGTATGTATTCCACCTTAGTGTAGAAATCCTTCACTAGGGCATGGATACAATATATAATTTCATCTTTAGGATAACAAGATGTAGGAAACTAAAGGAAACATAAAAGAAAGTCCTAGTGCTTTTAACTTTTATTGGGATTTTGATCGAATAATAAAATTGGGGCACATAAAGACAAGCAAACAAAAAAATTATTTTATATTGTGCATGTGGTCATTACCTTCCCTTCTATCTTGTAAAAGTATTTTCAATGGAAAAAAATGTTCATACAAGGGAAATCATACATAATTTGAAAGGTTTCACACTCAATTGCATTTTCATTTACGCATTAACAAAGAAATTATACAAGGAAACATCAATTTTCTTATTCCTTTAGTTAAATGTTCTACATTCACCATAGATTGTAGCAGTTCATTTTATACACAAAACTAAAACATTAATAAAATATTGTGACCCAAGGTGATGGTGCAATCCTTTTCTCCACATGCAAATCATGAGACTTCACTGGTACCTGCCAACCAAATCTAGGGGTACTCTTCTTCCCCCTAATCCCTTGAGCCGAAAAGGGGCCACACACACACATAGCCAAAAATGCTCTAGCTCCCAGCTCACCTCGCAAGGTAGATCCACCACTCTCTCTCAAGCTGAGTATCCCAACTCTCACAAGTAAAACTAGTAAAACATTTTGCAACATAACTTTATTCATAAACCCTATGTACCCATCTTTCAACTTAACCATTTGTTTTATAGAAATTTCCCACACTTGAAAAATTAATTCACTTTTTAATTAAAATAATTTAGGATTATCTCCCCATTACACTTTTTACCCTTTCCCCAATTTGCACAATTAAATCCACATTTTATTTTAATAAAAAATAATTTCCTTCGCCCATCCTAAAAGCGCTCCTTAAATCACTCCTAGTTATCTCTTTATTCCCTTTATTTCCAATTAATGACTTACTCTGAGTTGAGTTAAAATAGGAATCTTCTCCTAGTTAGACTAGTGTTAACTAATCTCTAGATTCCTTTCTATGGGAACCCGTTCCTTTAGCTTTATTTCATTCTTAACTTAATTCCAAATTGGTAATTACTTGCACATATGTGTATTAAATCAATCTTTTAGATTTATTTTCTTTACCTTGAATTCTTAAATTGATTTAGTTCATCCCCTTATATTTAATCTATGAATTTAGTTTTTAGTCTTCTTACTAACTTAGACTTAGGCTTAATTAAATTTTTAACTGCAAAGTCTTAGAATCTTATAGGGATTATGATTAATAAATTCATTCTTCAATTAATTAATTAATTCGACAGTGCTCAAGATTTTACAAGGTTTAACATTCGCTCAAAGTTTTCTAGGCCACCTAGATTCATTGACTAAAATTTTAATTCAGCGACGTGCCCTTCAAGACACACTCCATTCTACAAGGGTTCCACTTACCTTTGATTCAAATTTTCAATTACATGACATAACCTTCAAGATGCACTTCGTGCTCCAAGGGTGTCACTCACATTTGACTGGTTTTGTTAGTTGTCCAACCCTTGGAGACAACACTTCATTTTGGCGACCTTGTGAGAGACTAAAGGCTTCTAAGGAATAAGGACCCTGCCTTATTGCATGCCCCTTAGAATATTTGTTAGTGAATGTATCAGTATTCCCTTATGGTATCGTGGACCTTTTGAGCTAGGTAATCTTTAACCTACAATTTGAACCATGGTGGAATTTCTAGTAGGCTATGTCAGGGATGTTGCCACACCTCTCCCTCAATATCTGGTTTCTATGCATGGCCCATTTTCTCCTTATGTGAGTCATATTAACAATATTTCGTCAACATGCATTCATTAAGGAAACATTGTCAATGATCCATAAACAACATCATAATACGACCAATCATATGTCACATATGCATAAATGAAATACTCAAACCAATACAATCCACTCCCTGACTCAATCCAGAATCCAAGGAGGTCCATTGATACCATCGACATCCTCAAAATGTCAAGTGTCCTGCACACTCAGGGGAAAATCGTCAATAACATATGTCAATACATAGATCTCAAAACAACATAAATCATAATCCATCAACATCATCATAAGAATCCATAAGCGAACAAAAAAACCATATACTAAAACGAGATCACTTACACGCAAGTGTCCTCAAAGAATAATCAATAACATGTTCTTGCAAGAGTGGGATGTTACAAAGGGTACTAGAGGGGGAGGGAGAAGTGGCCAGGAGGGAGAGAGAGAGAGGGGGAAAGAGGGGGAGAGAGGGGGATATCTTGTGTTAACAAGAATGCACAAAATTTTTGTTACAAATAACATGCATGCTTTAGGAAAGCGTGCACATTGCCAAAATGAGCATGTGTTATTTTCATTTCAATTTTTTTTAGGAATGCATGTACATTCCTAAATAATCTGAGTTGTCAAGTATATGATGTGGTTGAGTGAGTATCGAGGCTATAGTATTAAAAACATGTACTTGTTTCTAGGAATGCGCACGCGTTCCTTCGCACCCCATTCCCACTTTCTCATCTGTCAACTTCGTGCACTCACTCCATATTAGACACCAAATCTATAACTATGTCATGAATTGAATAAACAATGGAATAGCATTATGAATTCAATAAAATAAATATGAAAGAACATGTTTGATCATTAGGGGAATTTCGAGGTAAAAAATGAGTCTCAAAATTAAAAAATATACTATCAAAATCAACTTTAAAACAAGCAATATGATTCAATATGACGACGTCGACAATAACAGTAAATATTTTTGGAGGAAAAGGAAGAAAACTATTTTTTCAATCAGATTTTTGAGTTATCTCCTTATAAATTTACTTAAGTTTCAAGCGTAGATACTCATTGGATGCATAATTAAATTCAACATCCAACAAGTACCCACTCTGCACACTTTTGATAGACCCATAGTGAGGTAAACTAGAAACATTTATGAAACATATGTGTTTATTTCCAAGAAACACATGTGTTCATGTATTACAGTTTATTTCGCGATGGGCCTATCAAAATTATGAAGAGTGGGTACTCTCTGTATGCATAATTTAATTCCACATCCAATGAGTGTCTATTCTTGAAATTTCAGTAAACCTGTAAGGAGGTAAGTCAAAAATACAATTAAAAAAATATAGTTTTCTTTCTTCCCCTTTGAAAATTCATAACTCATACTTAGTTATTTTAACAATTATTTCATTAGTTCCCTTAGGAGGCCCATTTTACATCTCAAATTTCTCGTAATGACTATTACTGAAATGGAATATGTGAACATGAAAAAAGAAAAAAGACTTGATTTTTGTGGGTTTGTTGAATGTCTATCATTTGCTCTTCAAAATTGACATTCAACAACTCATTTGTAATTAATATTACTAATAAGATCACAATGTGATTACAATTTACATCCATAACCTATGACTAATTGTTTTGTTTTTTTATAAAGCCAAGAGTGGATGAAAATATAACAAATGAAATGGCATTGTGATGAGTTTTAGAGATAGATAACAAAGAATATGGAATTATGACACGGGTGGGATTCAAAAGATTTGAAGTATATAAACTAAATTTGATGTCAATTACAATATTGAAAACATATGAAAATGCTCATAACACATGAATTCGAATACATATTCACAATGAAAAGGTGTCTAAGAATATTTGGGAACCGTTCATTCAGTGACACATAAAATAGTACATACACCAATACATTGGTAGAATATTTATCTAGGTGTGAGCTATGTGATGGATTTAATGTTGTGGATGGGTATACTATAATAGGGAATAGAGAATAGCTAACTAGAATAGGGATGATTTTGGTCTTTATATTCAAAAGGAAAATATGGTGTGATGAAACAATTCTGCTTTATCAAACAAGCATTGGAAGCAATGACCTTGATGGATTATTGAAAATCTAACCCTTATTTTGACATTTTATAATATTTGTTGTCTTTTATAAATGATAAGTGATTTGAAAATTTTACATTTTTTTGAAGGGTAATTTTTCAATTACCTTTTTAGGATGGGTTGAAACCCTTTGGAAGGGATAGGAAGGGTTCAATTTTGATTTCTAAATGCATATTTTCTATATTTTCTTTCCACTTATTTTAGGTTTTCTATATTTTCTATATGTTCTTTCCATTTATTTTAGGTTTTTCTTTAGTATCTATTTGTATGATGGATAGAAAAAAAAAAAAAAAAAATTGAAACATTAGTACACATATGAGGGTCACATGAATAGTTTGTTGGTGTCAATGGTATAAATAAAGTATGTTTTTTATTAGAAACTCTAGTTTATTGTATGCTCGATAAGGGGTTGTTGGGGTCATGGCATGCTAGAGGTGTGAAGAAAACATAAATTACAATGTTTTATTGAGTGTGATGCACATAAATTTCATAGAAGTAACTTAAAGTGGCATAAGACTTAGATGAAATGTATGGGACTTGGAGTGTCCAAGGTTATTGTGTTCTAGCCACCATGCAATAAAAAAATAATGTGAAGGTTTGTCTATTAAACAAATTTTGTATTACTCCAAAAAAATGGATTTTATTTGAGCTCACTACTATTGACCAAAAATTATTGGGAAACACTTGAAAGGGGGAAATATGAATCCAAGTAACTAGGTATTTTTTGGTTAACTTAGATTGATTATAACCTCAAATGATTGGAAAATGCCATTTGGGTTACTTGGCATTTAATTTATAGTATGGTTTACAACTCCCTCTGTCATGTTAGCATCTAGAGTGGCTTAGGAAAATTATTGTGCATTTATCATGTATGTAGTCACCTATGGTGCAATGGAGCATTTCCCCGATAAGATGGTCTCCCTTTGGGGATAGAGTCAAACACTATAATTTCCTTGGGGTAGCACTAGCGGTTAGTAAGTGTACTTTATTGAACCAAAATGATCAACTGATATAATATCGGGGAAGGGAGAAATGAATTAATGTTTAAATGTCGATGTGTTTATTTTTCTCAATGATTATTCACTTTCTATGACATTATTATGATACATTTCCACTCATAGTCAAAAGATGATAGTTTGTAGATTTTGCAATGTCTTATAGGGACTATAGCTTTCGATCAGTTAGTCAAACTACGTTGACCTCATATTAGCCACTTCAAATGTGCAAAGATAACCAAAGTTCTTTATAATTTCTTTTTAATGAGATTTAATTTTAAAAATAAATTTATTTTTTTATTTAGTAAATTCTAATAACATAATTTTTTTGGTCGCTGTTTAGTCGATGTACTATATTTCTCTGGTGTGTTCGATTTATTTTTCTAAATTTTCAGAATTAACAATTGAATTTAAAAAAAAACATTTTTTTGAGAGGTTAGGGAATGGGCTCTGACAATGTTATCCACTCAAGGTTCTGACCACCTGCATATTGCAGCAGTGCTCTGAAAATGGTGTGGTTGAGACTGACATTGTTACAACAATAGGCGTCCTGAAGAATCAACATATGTCGTGTGCACCTCCATGTTTGAGGCAAGTCACTCGCTAGGATCAAGACTCAAACTCTACGTGAAAGTTTATTCTGGTAAGCAATGCTTGTAATTACGTTAAGACTCACAACAAACATTTAGATAAAAAAATGTGCATTCTTTCTATAAAAATTCAATTGTACATGAAAAACTTTTTAGGATTGTATTGTTCAGAACCATAAATTTATATTTTTAATTATAAAAATATTTATAATTATATATTTGTTTTTTATTATATATAATTTTGTTTTGGAATTAGAATTTATTCCAAGTTATATTTTCACTTTTATTTTTTCCACTTAACCAAATCCGCGCTGTTGTCTCACTATAGGGGCGTTCCCATTTTACTATGCATACATTATGCCAATATCTATCTTTGACTGATAAGCAGTTACTTTCACCTACAATCATTAACTACTAATATAATTTTGAATTTTTTTTGGTTTATTCCCTTTATACAGGGACTAGCAGCAGGACTTAATGTATATATGGATATTTCTGGTAATGAATATTATAAAATATTTACCACCTAGTAAGTGGATTTTCCTTAGCTATTTGTACAATATTGATTTCCTTATTCCACTGGATCTTTCTGGGTAGACACAGTACTAAGGTGAGGTGCAAATATATATTTTAAAACGTTTATGTGAATCGACCTGCACGAAAAAATAACGCCGAGACGAATTTTTATTAGTATACTATTTTAATTTTGTATTCGGGAAAACATTGAGATTTTCCAAGTTATCATACCTTTTCGATGCAGACAAATCATATTAATATAATATTTTAATGTTATATTTCAGAAAACATTAAGATTTTCCAAGTTATTATACCTTTTGGGTGCAGATAGATTGTGGCGAAGTCAGATTATGTAAAACATCCGAGAGTGCCTTTACCCATCATGGGCGAGAGAGCATAGACTGTGGCAAAGTCAGATATGTAAAAAATCCGAGAGTGCCTTTACCCATCATGGGCGATAGAGCATTGACCATTTTAGGTCTTATTTATAGATTATTTGAGTGTTTTTGTTAAAGACCTCTATTTATAGTGAAAAGTTTGAGTTTCAATTTTGTTTATTTGAGTTTCAATTTTGTTTATCTAAAAATAAGAATAAGAATTAATGATAGGAGTATTTTGTGATATATTTGTTGGAAAAATTAAAATAAGTAGGATTTTCTCTCCTTGGTAGCCTGGACAATTCGATCAACTAGCCTGGACAATTCGATCAACTAGAACGGAGATAGCATTTTCTCTCCTTGGTAGCCTGGACAGTTGGATCAACTAGAAGAGGGATTAGTTATTTTGCATCTATTTCCCTTCTTGTAAAAGACTTTACTTCCTCTCGTAGTCGCTCGCCTGGACAGTTGGATCAATTAGAATTAGTTATTTTGCATCTATTTCCCTTCTTGTAAAAGACTTTACTTCCTCTCGTAGTAATACTTGGATCAATTAGTTGGATCAATTAGAAGAAGCAGGGACTAACTACTTTGCATCTATTTCCCTTGTTGTAAAATACTTTACTTCCTCTCATAGTAATACTTGTTGTAAAATACTTTACTTCCTCTCATAGTAATAGACTTTTGTAAAATACTTTACTTCCTCTCATAGTAATAGACTTAATACAAATGACTTGTAAAATACTTTACTTCCTCTCATAGTAATAGACTTAATACAAATGGAATCACCATCAACAATGTATCTAGAGCTCTATTGAATGAAAGTTTAGTTTTCAATTAGCATATTTCCATTCCTTTTGGTTTGAATCTTTTCAATTTTCTCGACTATGTGCCATGGGTACAATTGTTAAAAGGGGAAAATATTTTCAGGTAGTCCTAGAATTCACTGAAAATATAATAATAATAATTAATCTTGTGACTTTTCATTTTCCACACTCTTATTTTGAATGTAAGCATGTTTGTCCCAAATGTTCTCCTACCATATTATTGTTCATTTCTTAAATGCTTTGGGTACGTTTCTTTTTTTCCTTCAACATATACTCAATATTGAGATTGATTGTGTTTGATTTTGATTTCAAGGTTTCTAAATGACACAACATTGCATCTATGGTTGTTCATTTTGCGGGAAGTGAACCCACAACCCAATTCAATTTTATGAGGACGGGAATATTCAATTTTATGAGGACGGGAATGTGAGGAGGAAGAGTGTAACAATTGAGTCTATAATTCTTGTTTTATGCTACAAGACATACCATTTCAATAACAAGGTGACCACACATCAAATTTTGCATTGCAACATATTCCATAAACATTGATTGTGAGTTTTATTTCATGTGAATATTTAGTTACATGTATTAGTATCTATCAATATTACACAATTCTCCAATTATTCTTCAATCTATCAATATTACACAATTCTCCAATTATTCTTCTTATGAAGAATCATGTCATGCCACTTCTTTTTTAGGTAGTGACCATTTTCTTGGTTATGTGTTTGTTTCCTGATGTAGGGGACGTGTCTTAAAATATCTTCTACAATAACAAATATGTTTATCATATTCTACTATAACTGATTTATTGACACAACTTCATTATGAGGGTCGTTTACTATAACTGATTTATTGACACAACTTCATTATGAGGGTCGTTTTTCCTTTTTTTGATTTAGCTCCAAAACTTATGGCACATATTTACATCTATGTAGTAGTGGTGAAGATTAATATGATGATTATTGTAAAGATCCCAATATTTCTGAATTGAACCTTAATAAACCATAAAAAAAGGGGTGAAAATATCATAAATATTGATTCGACATAGCTTTTGGATGAGATATCTGCTAGCAATGTTAGCACCCCAAATTCCATCGACCAAGCTAATCCATCTAATTCTTTAAGAAAAATTGAAAATCTAGAGAAAAATTGAAAATCTAGAGAACAATGAGAGTGGAAAGTGTTCAAGTCGTCAAATTAATATGAATTTTAGAATTCATATAGACAAAGTAAGGAGACAAATTGGATGGTATACAGAATGACTAAAAATGCTATGGTAAACCACCTACATTTAAAATTTCAAGATCAAAATCAAAGAAACAAACTTCAAAATTAAGAATCCATTTAACATTAATACTAATGCCTTTATATTCATCTCCCTTCACCTAAAAATTAAGATTCACCTAAAAATTAAGAGGATAATAGAAAACTCAATGTGATATATGGATATAAATATGATTGGGATGGGGGATTTCCATGTTCATCTAACAAATTCATATGAATGAATATAGAAATATGGAAAAACTAATTGAGGGCCATAGAATGGGTGCGAAGAAAGTTGTAGATGAGTATTTTCGATTTATTGTAAAATAAATTCTAAGGTAATAAGATATTCCAATTGAGTATTTTCGAGTATTTTCGATTTATTGTAAAATAAATTCTAAGGTAATAAGATATTCCAATTGGTTAGAAGAATGATGGTGAGAGATGGAAATAAATATTTTCTACATTCTCTGAGTATTTTCGATTTACCTTAAAATAAATTCTAAGGTAATAAGATATTCCAATTGAGTATTTTCGAGGTAAAATCAATTCTAAGGTAATAAGATATTCCAATTGGTTAGAAGAATGATGGTGAGAGATGGAAATAAATATTTTCTACATTCTCTTGGAAAGTAGATGCATATATCAAGCTAGATGTTAGTGAAGGAAGAACAATGGATCTCATTTGTTATGCATAAGTGAAGTGTGTAGCACATGGCCACTACAATGAAAGGTAATATTGACTATTTTAGTTTATATGGGTTGAAATGAACATGAAATATCGATTCCCTAGATCACTTTTGAAGTTTGTAAAACAACTATTGTCTTTGAAATTGCAAATTTGTTGAATAAGTTTATATGGGTTGAAATGAACATGAAATATTGATTCCCTAGATCACTTTTGAAGTTTGTAAAACAACTATTGTCTTTGAAATTGCAAATTTCTTGAATAACAAGAGATTTTCTTTGATTTCAAGGTTATTAAGGAGGTTTCGTTTAAGAATAGAATAATATTGTGATGCTATTTATTAACAAATTGAAATCTCCAGTGTAGAAATAATAGAGTTTACCAAGATTTATTTCATAAATGATAGATTGCAACCACAATAGCCAAATGAAGAACCACAATAACACAGAATAATATACCTTAACTAATGAGAGAAATTTTCACTTGAGTATTCATTTGGAAACCTACAATTGAGAAGAGATATGATTACAATATAATTCAAAATACATCTCATTACATTTATTTTAATTCTTTATATAGTTCTATATACCTCTTAGGAACATTCCAGAGAAGGAACTTTCTAGTAGGTAGATCCTTCTAGTAAGCCTTCTAACAATTACCGCTTTCACACTACTACATGGGCCTTATTTACCAGATGTGACCTCTATACATAGAAACCTATATATATACTTAAGAGTTTACGATAAGACCCTAACATTCCAGAGAAGGAACTTTCTAGTAGGTAGATCCTTTTAGTAAGCCTTCTAACAATTACTGCTTTCACACTACTACATGGGCCTTATTTACCAGACATGACCTCTATACATAGAAACCTATATATATACTTAAGAGTTTACGATAAGACCCTAACATTCCCTTCCCCTTAAAAATAAACATTGTCCTCAAGGTTGGATACAAGTGAATTTCTAAGGGATGTTTGTTGGTTCTTGTGTGGCATCTTTGGATGATGTTTCCTACCGTTGTATTAGGACCTCCCGGATAATTAGTTGGTAAATAAAATTATCTCTTTAATATGAGCTTGGGATACAAATAAATGGAATTATTTTCATCTAGTTTAGTATGTCTAATTTGAATACAACAATCATATATGACCACTTTCTTTAAGCAAGGGACATGGAAGAATGGATGAATTTTAGAGTTCCTTGGAAGTTCCAATTTGTAATCCAATGGACCAATATATTTCAGGACCTTATAAAAATGTAGATGAATATTTTTGTGGTGGTTTTCTTTGATTGAGGTCTTCATGTAAGGCTGCAGACAAAGGAACACCTGATTTTCTTCAACAAAATGGTGTTTGGAATGATGATGAGAAACTTGATGCGTCATCAAGGTTTTGAGCTGATACCACATTATCCTTGAGAGAGTGTAAAATGGTGGCCTGATATGGGAATTTTTTTTCTACCTCCTATACCTTAGAGGCTCCAAGTGAGTAGGATAATATTGATGGGGGATTTTGTCCATAGACAAATTCAAAGGGATTCATTTGAGTGGCACTATGATAACTTGTATTATACCACCATTATACTAGGGGTAACCATATGATAACTTGTATTATACCACCATTATACTAGGGGTAACCATTGAATCAATATGGATTGTTGTTATGAAAAGGCACCTCAAATAAACTTTTAAATTCTTGTTAATAACTTCAGTATAAATATCAATGTGGGGTTGATATCTTATGCTAATATTCGATTAAGTATATTCAATTAAGTACCCTGGAGATGAAACAAATCTTTCCAAAACATTCTAGTGAAATTGGGGTCATATTGCATTGCAATAGATTGTGGCATACCATGTATTCCATAGAGATGTCAGACCATGAAATTGGTGGGATGGGTAAAGACTTACTTCACCTAGAGGTTTCACTATTTCTCCCATTTTTCATCAACAAATGTCACATTCTACCAAAAAAACTGTGTATGTTCTTCTTCATGCCTTCACAAAAAAATGAATGTTTGATCTCCTCATATGTTTTGTGAAATGAAGAATGTCCTACTATTTTATAGGCATGGCATTTGTATAGCATTGTTGATTCAAAGGTAGATGACTTGTTTGAATATAGATGCCCTTTATAAAAAAACTCATCATTTTTCCAAGTGTATCCCTTATATGCATTGGGTGCCATTTGAAGTTGTTGTATTAGGAAGGTGATATTGGGATATATGAACCATTCATTGCATATATTATTTGACCAAACTACTACTATGAAGGACAATTAAAAAGGGATGGTTCCCTTAGATACACTCAAGAGAGAGTACCCTCTACCACATTCTCCTTGACCTTCTTATAAATGATCTCATAATAATATCCCAATATTTTGGTGACCCATTTATGTTGATTAGGGGACAAAATACGTTTATCCAACAATTATTCCAGGCTGCTATGACTTGTTTCAATTTGGAAATATTTCCCCAAGAGGTATGTATGTCACTATCCAAGGGATGTGGTATAGCCATAAATTATTATTCATAAGTGGATTTTCCCAAGTTCCTCTGATAGAGTTGTTTGTTGGTAAAGGCCAATGATATTTCTTCTTGCATGAGTACTACTGATCTAAAAATGAAGAAGACTTAAAAAACTTGAATAATTATTGCAAGTGAAATGTTATGTGTTTAAAGCAACAGGATCAATTTGCAACACATAAATTTAGGATTACTCATGCAAAATACACATAGACAGCAGCATAAACATTGAACATAAACACATGTGCACAGGCATTGATAAAGGAGTTCACCCCTCTTATGGGCTACATCTCTTGGTCCAACTTCCAATGGATCATTATTATTAATTTCTCAAAAAGTTATCAAAAACATGTCTTACAATGCTCAAACTGACAAACCGATTGCTCCAATGGCTTCCCAGCGTCCTAAAACCCCTGTCTGGGCTCTTTCGGCACCTCAATCGGTCGAAAAATGAAGAAGTTAGGCCTCCTGGAAGTCTCCCTCTTCAAGCTTGATGTCTCTGGTTCTACAATTCGCACTCCCCTTGAGTGAACCTCGCTCACACACTCTTTTAAGCGTAAAAACCCAAGATCAGGCGTAACCGTGCCAACGGTGCAAACCATAGGACGGTTAAGGCGCCTCCAGCCCCTAACTGCCTCGGCACCTGGGCATATGGCCATATGACCTCGCATTGGGAAAAATGGTGGTTAAACCGTTTGAAACCGTGCAACTTCCGTTGGGACCCCGTGCCAACATTTAACATACGGGTCGTGGTTTCAAACCCCATGCATACACATAATATATATATATAATACATTGCAATGCAATGTATTGCAATACAATGTAATACAATGAAATGCGCGCGTGCCAAAACATTCGGGCCAATACATATATGTTGGGTCATATGTAATACAATGCATCCACGGGTCGGGGCTAAGCCCCAGCCCGACCCCCCTTTCCTTCCAAACATAAATCAACCTTAAATATATGTTTTATGATGTGGTAAACAAGGAGCAAATGGCGGTACTTTGGTTAGCGGAGAGTTATGAAGTCGTTAGTGTGGGGGGAGGTCTGGGGGTCGAACCCCACGGACTCCCAATACAATTTTATATAACCAATTAAACAATAATGAGGGGGACACGTGGCACCCATGGATTGGGCCACGTGTCCTCATATTACTTTCCACCAACTGGACACGTGTCACCATCCAATACGCCAGCAACCAACCAATAAAAAACTGCCACATCATCATCGTATGGCATGTACGGTCCTACCACGTCACCATATGGACTGTACGGACTGTATGGATAGGTACAGTCAGCATCCAAATTTTTTTCCTGTTTGGCTTGGCAGATAGATCGTGATATCTCCTTCATATGGACTCCATTTGAGAAAGTAAATATACCATCGAAATCAGAAAGACGAGACGGACGCAATGGAACTGTTTTCATCGCATTCCGACCACTTTGAAAATTGAGCAAAATTTGATCCCCTGATCACACCTCCCCATTGGGAAGCTTTTGGACCTCCAAAAGACTATCTCAGTCTATGTGAAGATGAGGGTATAGTTCCCTCACCCTTCCAACCTCAATCCACTTGGCCTTGCTTGGATTCATCCCTTTAAAACCAACTCGCAAATACTCCACATTTCCTCGCTTCGAAGTTCACATTCTCCTGTCAAGTATGGTGTCTTCCTGTAGTTTTGTTAGATACTCTGGAGAAAAATCATCTATGGAAGGAATCTGAACATGCTCTCCTTGATCATCAATCAATGGAGGCTCATACAACTTCAAATTCTCAACATTAACAACTGCATACATCTGCATATACAGAGGCAAATCTAAACGAAAAGCATTGTTACCAATCTTGCCAACAATTTTGAAGGGACCATATCGAATTGGTTTCAACTTTTTATCTTCTCCTTTAAGCCTCTCCTTGCTGATGTAAAGCCACACTTCATCACCAAATTCGAAATTGTGATCAACACAATGCTTGTCATGTCTCACTTTGTACTTGGCCTGACTCTTTTCCAACTGCTCTTGCACCACCTGATGTATCGACTGAATTTGTTCAATGAACTTTTCTGCCTGATCAATATCATATTGCCCATCAATAGCAATATCTTTCCCAAAGATGAAATCTAAAGGCGACTTGGGCAAATAGCCAAAACATGCCTCAAATGGCGATGTTTGCGTCGAAGAGTGCTTAGCTCGATTGTACGCATGCTAAACATAGTGTAAATGTTCATCCCAAAGCTTAGGATGCTTGCTGCAATAAGCATGAAGAAGATGTACCACTGTACGATTCACCACCTCTATCTGACCATATGTCTGCGGATGAAAAGTTGTGCTCTTATTAAGCTTGGTGTCCATGAGTGCCCACAAACTCGACCAAAAACTTCCAACAAATCGAGAATCCCGATCAGAAATAATGGACTTGGGCAAACCAAAATGCACCCAAACATTTTGAA
>ML778657.1:1138116-1150880 GCA_009831015.1 Picea engelmannii | reverse complement strand
ATTATAAAGTGGCAACTCAAATTTTATATCAAGCTTTAATGAAGGAATTTGCGAAGGAGTTTTACCATGCCCATTGGGAAGATGTTTCGAACTGGTAGAAGAAGAAGAATAAGAAGATGATGGAGGAGGAGAGGGTGGTGGAGTAGCACCATTCCCTCCATCTCTATTTGGAGACTTGTCACCACCGCCTCCCTTATGCATTGAAGGGTTAGAGCCTTCACCCTGCGACATCATGTTCCGTTCCATCATGACCTTCATCATATCTCTCAACTGTATGATAGTATACCTGAAGTCTTCTTCTTCATTCAGAACACGTTCATGGTCTTTCGCATGAGCCATGCTTGGTGAACGTCTCTCTGCCACTTGCGGTGAATTAAACTGCTTCCTCCTTGTCGGATAAGAACTTGGCTCCACAAGTTGACCTTCTCCTCTTGTGAGTTTGAACCTTGTGAGCATCAGAAACAAAACTTGCAAACAATCAAGTCTTCAAAACTAGTGCTCTGATACCAACTTGATCTAAAAATGAAGAAGACTTGAAAAACTTGAATAATTATTGCAAGTGAAATGTTATGTGTTTAAAGCAACAKGATCAATTTGCAACACATAAATTTAGGATTACTCATGCAAAATACACATAGACATCAACATAAACATTGAACATAAACACATGTGCATAGCAATTGATAAAGGAGTTCACCCCTCTTATGGGCTAGATCTCCTGGTCCAGCTTCCAATGGATCATTATTATTACTTGCTCAAAAATTTCTCAAAAACATGTCTTACAATGCTCAAACTGACAAACCGACTTCTCCAATGGCTTCCCAGCGTCCCAAAACCCATGTCTGGGCTCTTTCGGCACCTCAATCGGTCGAAAAATGAAGAAGTTAGGCCTCCTGGAAGTCTCCCTCTTCAAGCTTGTTGTCTCTGGTTCTACAATTTGCACTCCCCTTGAGTGAACCTGGCTCACACACTCTTTTAAGCGTAAAAACCCAGCACTGGGCGCAACCCCGCCAACGGTGCAAACCATAGGACGGTTAAGGCGCCTCCATCCCCTAGCCGCCTCGGCACCTGGGCATATGGCCATATGACCTCGCGCTGGGCAAAATGGTGGTTAAACCGTTTGAAACCATGCAACTTTCGTTGGGACCCCGCGCCAACATTTAACACATGGTTCGTGGTTTCAAACCCCACACATACACATAATATATATATATAATACATTGCAATGCAATGTATTGCAATACAATGTAATACAATGAAATGCGCGCGCGCCAAAACATTCGGACCAATACATATATGTTGGGTCATATGTAATACAATGCGTCCACAGGTCGGGGCTAAGCTCCGGCCCGACCCCCCTTTCCTTCCAAACATAAATCAACCTTAAATATATGTTTTATGACATGGTAAACAAGGAGAAAATGGCGGTACTTTGGTTAGCGGAGAGTTATGAAGTCGTTAGTGTGGGGGCAGGTCCGGGGGTCGAACCCCGCGGACTCCCAATACAATTTTATATAACCAATTAAACAATAATGAGGGGGACACGTGGCGTCCATGGATTGGGCCACGTGTCCTCATATTACTTGCCACCAACTAGACACGTGTCACCATCCAATACGCCATCAACCAACCAATAAAAAACTACCACGTCATCACCGTACAGCTTGTACGGTCCTGCCACGTCATCGTACGGACTGTACGGATTGTACGGACAAGTACAGTCAACATCCAAAAAATTTATTTGTTTGGCTTGGCGGACAGATCGCAATATCTCCTTCATACGGACTCCATTTGAGAAAGTAAATATACCATCGAAATCAGGAAGACGAGACAGACGCAATGGCACTGTTTTCGTCGCATTCTGAGCACTTTGAAAATTGAGCAAAATTTGATCCCCTGATCAACTACTCTAATTCCTTTACTAGAGGAATTACATTCTAATACAAAGGTATTAGAGAAGTATAACAAAAAGAGGATTGGTGTTGTCTAGATAATATTCTTCAAATATTGGAAGGATTGGTATGTGATTTCATTCCAATTCAATTTTTTTTTTTTAAGAAAGGTTGTGAGGGTGGATGAAATATTACCATAGTTCTTAATGGACTTTTTGCAGTAACCAGTAAGACCAAGGAAACCTATTAAAATTTTAAGAGTTTTAAGATGTGGCCAATCATTTATTACTTTAATTTTCAACCATCATGACTAATAATATGGCTCAAATATTTCACTTTAGACACACCAAAGGCACAATTGTACCTCTTGAAAAATATTTCATGATTAACAAGAAGATTTAAGATGTTGAAAAACACACTAACAATGAGCGGGTGGGGGGTGAATCAGTGTCTGGAACTTTTGGCTACTTTTCACACTTTCATAGATTAACTAAATTAAATGAATAAGATATGCAATTCAATTCGTTATTCATAAACATGTATAAGACAAACTATATGAAGTAGATAAAATGTCATTCTTTTATTTATTTGACTTTAATGAATACAAACAAAATCAATCCTTTAATATGTTCAACTTTGACTGAATATGAGATATACAAGTCTCTGATAGAAGACCGAGCTTGTAGTTCTTAGATCCAACTCAGAAATGAGGAATCCAACCCTCATAACAAGACCGAGCTTGTTGATCTCAATTCCAATTGATATGTGAGGAGTCCAATCCTCATGATAAGGATCAACTTGTAAACAAACACCAACCTAATAGAATGAACTTTCATTCAATCCATTATATATATATATATATCCACCAAGAAATTTTCTTCCCTTCATATTCCTTTACTTATATAGTGCTCGAAAGGGTGCCACTTTGAAACAATGTGTCCTTTTGGAATGAAACATTTCACCCCTTCATTTAATTAACACAAATGGTAACTTTTATTAATTGATTTGTGTACCTTCATATTCCTCTACTTATATAGTGCTCCAAAGGGTGCCACTTTGAAACAATGTGTCCTTTTGGAATGAAACATTTCACCCCTTCATTTAATTAACAAAAATGGTAACTTTTATTAATTGATTTATGTACACAAATTTAGACAATGATTTTTGTATGAAGATTCTGGAGTCATGGAAATGAATTTTAAAATTCTACGACATGGGCTTTTTGCAAAACATCCCCAATTAGCCAAAAATGATGAAATTTCCCTAGAAAGTGTGCGAGGTGGTTGTTACATGAGTTTCTTTGAAGAAAAATTGTCCATATTCTCCTTTCGTCATCATATGCCATATCAACTTCAATACATACTACCTTTTTGTGACTGTCTAAATCGATCTCCACATATATCCTTTGTTGGTGATTATTTAAACTGAAATTGTAAACATTTTACTTGATGGTTATATTAAAATCGGTTCCCTCTCCACTACTAGTCACTAAATATTTGACTTGGTCTCTCCCTTTTTCATATTTTCTTCCTCGTTTGACCGACGAACATATTTTTGGTCGACTCAAGTAGGAGAAATTTCGACTTGAGTATTTCAATTCTAGTTGACCCATCTTGCTTTAGCCTCGAACTAACTTGTATTTAAGTTTTCTTTGACTTCGACCTTTAGGTTACTTATTTCTTGGAACAACTTGATTTGGGAGAAAACCGACTTGAGAAATTTGAATTTGGTCATCTCGAATTCCTTTGACTGACTTATATTTGCCGAATCAATTTTCCTTCGATTGGACCTTCAATTGGTCGACTTTTCTTCAAATCATCTTGAAATTGATCGACTTTTCTTCTCCAACTTCCATCAATCTTCTGGCTTACAGTCTGTCGACTTGTCTAAATCGATTGATCAAATTCTAGATAGTAGATCTTATTGTTGTTTTAATAGACTTGAATTGTGACTCGATGATGCCAATGCTTCCTCACCAAAAATCTACCATTGACATTCTGTCTCATCTCTAGAATCTTCTTCAGTTGACATTTTCTGAATCGCTTTTAATGAACCATATCTTATTAATTTCTTTATTTGTGATTTTTATGGATCCATATTGGATTATCCATTTACCCTTTTATGTGGACAATTTCTTCACAGTTTCTTCTTTTGTGCACGGATTTTAATTACACAATATCAACCTTATAAAATATAGGATGAGTGTATCGAGCTCATATAATATATTAGTCAACATTATCTTTCTATTGATATTCAAGTAACCTTCATAACATTATGTCCAAGATTGACAATGCTTGACATTCAAGTCACCTTCATAACATTATGTCCCACCTTCGTAAAATTATGACAATTATTGACAATGCTTGACAGTCAATTCACCTTCATAACAATATTTCCAATATTGACAATGCTTCTCAAACCAATCAATCAATGATACTTCAACTATCTATCAAGGTTGAAATCAATGAAAACCAAATTGTCAACAATCTCCCCCTTTGTTATTGATGACAACCTTAGTAAAACAATCTTACTTCCCTTGTGAATTGTATTCTGTATTTTGAATCCTTTGAGCTGACTTTGTTTTACTCTTTATCTCTCCCCCTTTGACAACAACAACAAAGGGAATATTTCTCTTCTCCCACTGAGATGATTCTCCCCTTGAGGTGATTCTCTCCCTGAGGTGATGCTCCCCCTTACTTTGTCCCATTTATTTTGGACTTTGTTTTTATTATTTATCTCTCCTATTTTGAAATCAATGAAAAATGAAAGAAAACTTTTACTTCTTTTCTCCCCCCTGTGAATGTGCCAGTTTTAATATCAATCTCTTAGGATTTTTTTGTTCAAATAGGGTTTTACTATCTTGTCCTTTGTGATAATGGAAAAGGGTGTGAAGCATACTAATATTCTTGATCTATTTCTTCTTATTCTTCTTCATAATATTTATTTCTTTGATTCCAAGAGATCTTTACTGTTCTCTCGTATAATTAATAACTTTTCTATGTTCATAATCTATTTTTATATAATTTGAACTTGTTTGTTGCTTTATTATTTAGATATTATTTGTTTTATTCATCACATTATTCTACAGACTGATTTTGTTTTGAGAGTTCATCATCATCACCATTGTTTTGTGCAACATAACATTCTTCATCTTCTTCTTTAGAAATTCTTCTTCCTTTAGATTGTTCCTCTTCATATGAAAATATCTGGATCTTACATTCCTTATTAGGATTTTAATCCATCAATTTATTGTTATCAATTTCTTCATTTTTTGGTGCAAGATCCTCATCATCTTTCTTTCTTTCTGCTTCATATTTTCTCCTCCATATATTTCCATAAGGATCTATGTTTGATGAAATTTTCTTTTCTACATTTGTCCTTTGAGATTTCTCCTCTCTTCTTTTCTTCCAAAGTTCATTAGATTTCCTTCTTGACTTGTATGAATTACTTTTCAATGGTTGTCTTCTTGATTTCCTACAATATTGGGATTTGTGCCCAAACTTATCAGAGTTGTAGCATCTCATGGTATGAAAAAACTTTTTTGTGTGCCCAGCATAATTGCATATCCAACATCTCATTAAGTTATTGACCTTGTTGAAATTTTCTTTTCAAGACTCTTGCACTCTAATTATTTGTGACCAAAGTTTTTACAAGAAAATCGATAACCATTGACTGTGTTTCCATACTCGAGTTTGTTGTGACATGAGAAGTATGTCTTTTGATATGTTTCTTGTTTTTTTTCTTTTATAGCTTCCTCCTTTAACAAAGTTCATGGTTTGTATCTGGTTTTTTATTGCACTTTTTCCTTTTCAGGAGGATAATCCTTTCTTGTTTTTTTGAATGGTGTTCCACTTTCCACATTCTTCTTTATTATTGTACTCAAGACCAATTTTTCCATTGGTTGGTCTTTGAATGTTCCAGATCTTATCAAGGATTGCTGAGATTTTATGGAATTTGACATTTTATTTTGTCTTTTCATTCATATTTTTGAGGTTGATAACTTCCAATTCCCACATGTGACATGTTTCTTCCTTTTTATTCAAATGGACCTTCAAGTCTTCTTCAATTTCTTTAGCTTCTTCAAGTTGATTCTTTAGACATATGAACATTTCTTCTATCTCATCCAAGACTTTTGTGCATTCATTGGTTTTGTCATATGTCTTCAACTCTTCTATTTATTTTGTTAGATGAATAACTCCAGTCTTCAATATTTTGATTTATTCCTTGTTCTCTAGATGAATCCTTTTGAGGTTGATGACCTCCAATTCCAGTTTGTGGCATTCTTATTCATTTTTAGTCAACTGGCTCTTCAGGTTTCTTCACTTTCCTTAGATTCTTCAAGTTGAGTCTTTAAAATGTTGACCATTTCTTTTGTTTTTTCTAATTTTTTTGTGCATTTATTGAGATTGTCATATTCCTTCAACTCGTTCATTTATTTTGATAGATCAACAACTTCGATCTTTAATATATTAATCTCTTCTTCTTTGTCTTCTAGTTGAATCTTTTGTTCTTGCTTTTCATGGTTGTTAGATTGATCTAACTGTTGTAGTAGTAACATATATTTCTTTTGAATTTTCTCCAACTCTTCTATAGTGCATATAGTTGTGTATTCAAAATTGTCAAGAGCCTCAACGGGAGTTTCAATATATATACCATTTCCTTCTTCCATATGAATCTCTTATAATGTAACTATAGCATCAGTCTTAAGATTCTATATTTTTTCTTCACTGATTATTGAGGTATGCATCAATTCCTTGATGGATTTGTCTTCTTCATTAATGACTATGGATTGCATCAATTCCTTGTTTGAGTTGTCTTCTTCTTTGATTACTGGGGATTGCATCAATTCCTTGTTTGAGTTGTCTTCTTTATTGATGACTGGGGATTGCATCAATTCTTTTATGGTATGGTGTTGTTTTTTTTGTTTTGTACTTTACTCTGATAAGAACTCTCTAGTTGCAGCCATAATACTTTAGCAAAGGTGCAGTGTCCCATATTTTCTTTGATTAGGTATGACAGTCCATTATATATTGTTTTTAATGTAATTGAATTATTTCTCTTTTCTTCTTTTGCATTTTTGGACTTGTTCATTGAGGTAGTTAAGTACCAAGGATTACTTACTACTAAGTCCCAAACTCTAGATCCTCTTGACTTCAGATATATTTTCATTTTTTCCCTCCATGAAGAGTATTTTGTTCCAACAAATAATGGAGCTTTATTTATGGAGAGATCCATTTGTGTGTTTAGTAGAATCTCCCTTCCAATGATTAGACTGTTTTCCTTGAAGAGACCTTGCTCTGATACCAATTTTTCTCTTCAAAACAATTGAGTGGTTAAACTATAGTGAAGGAACCTCCTCTGATACCAATTTTTGAAAGACACACTGACACTTAGAGGGGGGGTTGAATCAATGTCTGAAACTTTTGGCTACTTTTCAAACTTTCAAAGATTATCTAAATTAACTGAATAAGATATGCAGTTCAATTTGTTATTCATAAACATGTATAACACAAATTCTATTAAGTGGATAAAATATAATTATTTTATTTAATATTTAACTGAAGGAATACAAACAAAATCAATCCTTTAATATCTTCAACTTTAACTGAATATGAGAGATCCAACTCTATGATACAAGACCTAGATTCTAGTTCTTAGATCCAACTGAAAAATGATGAATCCAACCCTCATAACAAGACCCAACTTGTTGATCTCAGATCCAACTTAGATGTGAGGAGTCCAATCCTCATGACAAGTCTCAACTTGTAAACAACCACCAACTTGATAGAATGAACTTTTATTCAATCCATTATATATATATATATATATATATATATATATATATATAGAGAGAGAGAGAGAGAGAGAGAGAGAGAGATCCACCAAAAAACTTTCTTCTCTTTGTATTCCTTAACTTATATAGTGCTCCAAAGGGTGCCACTTTGAAACAATGTGTCCTTTTGGAATGAAACATTTCACCCTTTCATTTAACTAACAAAAATGGTAACTTTTATTGATTGATTTTCATACACCAATTTAGACAACGATTTTCGTACGAAGATTCTCGAGTTATGTAAATAACTTTTAAACTTGTACGACCTGGGTTTTTGTAGAACCTGCCCAATTAGTTGACTCATGTGAAATTTTCCCATAAAGTGTGTGAGGTGGTCGATACAAGAGGTTCTTTGAAGGAAACTTATCTATATTTTCCTTTCGTCGTCGGATGCCAGATTGACTTCAATACATATTACCTTTTTGTGAATGTCTAAATCAGCCTCCACATATATCTTTTGTTGGTGATTATTTAAACTCAACTTGTAAACATTTTTCTTGATGGTTATATTAAAATTGGTTCCCTCTTAGATGCTAGTCACTAAATATTTGACTTGGTATCACCCTTTTTCATGTTTTCTTCCTCATTCGATTGACAGACATCTTTTTGGTCGACTCAACTAAGAGAAATTTTGACTTGAGTATTTAAATTTTAGTCTACCCATCTTTTTTCAACCTCGACCCAACTTGTATTTAAGTTTTCTTTGACTTCAACCTTTAGGTTACCACTTTCTTTAACTAACTTGACTTCGAAGAAAACTGACTTGATAAATTCGACTTTGGCTGTCTTGAATTGATTTGACCAACTTGTATTTCCCAATTCAATTTTCCTTCGACTTCGACCTTGAGTTGGTCAACTTGTATTTGACTCATCTTGAAATCGATCGACTTGTCTTCTCCAACTTCCTTCAATCTGTAGGCTTGTATTCGATCAACTTGTCTTTGACTTGTCTTACAGTCGATCGAATTCCAGATAGTCGACCTTATTGTTGTTTGAATCAACTTGACTTTTGAATCAATGATGTCAATGCTTCCTAACCAAACATCCACCATTGACATTCTATCTCATCTCTGGAATCTTCTTCAATTGAGATTTTATGAAACACTTTTAATGAACCATGTCTTATTAACTTCTTTATTTGTGATTTTTATGGATCCATATTGGATTATACATTTACCCTTTTTATATGAACAATTTCTTCTTTTGCACATTGATGTTAATGACACAATCTCAAACTTATACAATATAGGATGAGTGTATCGAGCTCATACAATATATTGTTGAAATGGATACTTGACACTGAGGGGGAAGGGGGGGGAATCAGTGTCAAAAAACTTTGGACAATTTTCCACTTTTCATAAATTAATTGAACAACATATATTTATTTCATTTTATCAACCAATATATAAAATAATAAATATTTTATTTATTTATTTAACTTGAATGAATACATAAGATTAATATTTGAATATCTTCAACTTCAATCAAATATGAGAGACCCATCTCTCTGTTACAAGACTCGACTTGTAGTTCTCAGATCCAACTGAGAAATGAGGACTCCAATCATCATAACAAGTCCTAGCTTGTTGATTTCAGATCCAACTGATATGTGAGGAATCACATCATCATACAAGACCCATCTTGTAAACACGCACCAACCTGATAGAATGAACCTTCATTCAATCGATTATATATAAATATATATACTTCAACAAATTCAACTACACTTTCTTCTCACCATTATTTTTTGTTTATATAGTCTTCCAACTGGTGTGAATTTGAATCATTATGTCTTTTGATATTTTAACCATTGTACCTTTTCATTTAAATGATAATATTAATCTTTAAATAATATCATTTTTCCTTTTATCCTTTATTCATAATGCTCATAAATTAACTCTCTTTTAATCATAACTATGTGTCGGTTCTTTTGTCTTCATGAGTTGATCATAGACATGGATCGACTCATTATATCGTACTCATGCTTTTGCCGTGTTCTCAGTTCACCAACGGATCATATTTAATCTTTTATCAATTCTTTGTATTGTTTTAGTGTTAACTGTCTATTGAATTAAATATTTATGAGGTGCTTCCTTCAAAGAATTTACATATGAGCATATGCAAAAAACCACGGGCTCATTGATTTAAGCACTTCCTCTTATTTTACCCTTATTTGTCTATTCCATACGACCATAGGTAGTGACTAGGGACTAGGCCAAGCGATTGCTTGATCATTTATCAAATCAATGGTCACGTTTTAATCTCTCGATGAGATGGACGTTTGTCAGTGCTTCGGGACTTTGTCCTTCATGACTTCCAGCCTCTTTACAAATCTCCTAAATAAAATGCGTGTGTCCATAATTTTGAATGGTTGAGAACGCTCTCCAAAGTAGATCAATAGTTTGCATCACTTCATAGTTTACACTTATTCTATCCTTCCACTGTACTTGATCAACGGTCGATAACGCTCTCAAATTAGATCTATGGTTAGCGTTAACTTCAACCTTCAACACTTCAAGTTATTTCTCCTTCATTGTCCTTTAATCTTCCAGAGTTCATTTCACCGAAGTAGATTGGACGGTTGGATGTTATTTGCACGATGACCAAATCTCGTTCATTTTGGAACTTCGAGACTTTGGGAATTTGCTGGTGGTGAAACTCCCGAAGTAAACAATCCTAGAGTGATGTAACTTCCTAATGTCACTTGTTGATGTGGAACTCCTCATGCGACACATATTATTTTCCTGGATCTAACGATCCTTATTTAACCCGAAAAAGATTAAGTTAATCCAATGACTATCGAAAATTTGGGTATTCAGGATCTGAGGCCTTTGCCTAGCTTATCCTATCCTTCTACTTTCCTTGATCTGATGATTGGGATATTTCCTGAAGTGTTCTTCATATCAGATGACTCATGTCCACTTTGGGACTTCGACATTCGGGTGATCTTACTTGTTCTCAACCCTTTTCTGCCGATGTGGTCAGCATCGAAGTTTGACCACTATTTTGATCCAACGATTATCATTTATTTTTCAGATCTGATGGTCCTCATTTATCTCAGGACTTCAAGGCTCCAGCCTTCATCTTTCTTACTTCTCGTTTTACCTGAAGTGAGATTACCCGAAGTGTAACCTCCTCACAACTTTTAACCCAAAATGAATGTTGTTCGTCGATCGTGATTTTAGATTGACGACTCGATTTTTCTGTGATGTTGCTTTTCATTGGTTGAAATCCAACGACTCTTATTTTTCCCAAAAAGTTACCTGCGATGAGATGGATCATGTTTACTTCGAAACTTTGACTTCGACTAAAATTTCTTTATGCACATTTCCTTCGGTCAATTTTACCCGAAGTGGTCAATGTCGAGTTGACCATGCATATATCACTTCCATGATCTATGGTGTTATCCACAATTTTTTTCATGGTGATGATGTCATGATGATTTTATGATAATGGGAAATCAAGCTCTTTACTAAGAACACTTTCCTATGAAAAGTTACATTTGTCTTCTTCCAAAAATCACACTTTTGAAGAATGTTCGCAAGCTACCTATATATTCACCTGCGAGAATGCATGATTCTCGCAGGCTACATTAAGCTGGGGTGCGAACTTCTCGCACTGTACTCATTGTTAGGGTGAGAACATGTTCTTAAAGGGGAAAAAGATAAAAATCTCGAACCTTCTAGAAGGGAATCTTCTAGAAGGGTGAGTTGGCTTTCGAATGGTTATTCAGGTGCTGGCATTCCAGATATCTTGGGATCATTCCCTATCTAAGTAACTAATCTATCTTCTCCTATATATTGAGGATATTTCTCATGGAAAGGATTAAGTTAAGCAAACAAGCAGCAAGCTAGCTAGAGATTGATTATAGAATTAGTGAAAGACTGTATGGAGGACTGATGCTACAGCAACAAGAGACAACAACAAGGTCATCACAAGTGGTTGATTTTCTTCATGCATGAGAAAGTGTGTGTGTCATATCTAAGAGCCATCGAAAGGAGACCTACGACATCAAGGCTCAGGTTGTAAGTTTCACTTTCAATTAATTCAATACAACAATATGTCCCTTTCCCATAAAGATGATGTCACTTTATTACATAACTCCTTGATCATATGTATAGACTAGTTATTGAATACATTAATTTGCCTTTACTTCGATTGGTTCATTCTGTTGTGATCTGGATGGGACGAGAGCATTGGAGCAAAGCTTGGAACAACAGAGATCTAAGGAAAGCGTTCATAAGGTATGTTCATGATTCTCATTTCTCGGTTCATTCAATAATCTAGATCTAGGGAAAGTGTATTATTTTGTCCTATTTTGTTCTAGATCCAGGTGGATCTAGGGAGATCTGTTTGTGTCCACACTCATGGATTTATTCTATAACAAAATTGGTGACTCCACTGGGAAAAATCACAAATTAACTCAGCGAAAACTAGAGATTTCTTCGACGTGGCGCGATCGAATTCCAAATCGAACTCCTGGAGAATAACAATCCACTTGGAGTAATTTCCCCCTAGCAATTGACATGTCAATATATGTTGCATGGGGTTACAATGTGAAATCACCGTAGTTTTCCTAGAGAGAATATAATGACCGAAACGTTGAACTGCTTAGACAACAGCCAAAGCCAGCTTCTCAACATGTTGGTACTTGATTTCCGTGGATGATAAACTTCTACTCAAGTAATAGATAACATGTTCATCATGGTTATCAACCTCTTGAACGAGAACCATGCCGATAGTATACTTGGACGCAGCTAGATAAAGAAAGTAATCTCGACTATAATCCGGAGGGAAAAGAAGAGGTTCTTTTGTGAGGGATAACTTTAAAGCTTCAAAAGCATTGTTAGCAACCTTATCCTAGACAAACTCTAAACTGTTCTTTTCCCAGCTGGCACACAATGTTATTTTCGGCATTGTGGGCATATCGGACATCTATTAAATCTGCCACAGGATTTACACCCTTTCGTTTAGTTTATGGCATGGAAGCCATTCTACCAATAGAATGCAAAATCCCGTCTTTGAAGCTAGCTGTAGAG
>ML778657.1:1123453-1137431 GCA_009831015.1 Picea engelmannii | reverse complement strand
ATAGTACTCGGAACCTAGCTTCCGTTGCATGGGCAATTTATGCCCCGAAAAATGAACTCATATCTCTACGAGGTATATGTCTTGGCCAAGCAACCAACAACATCGCAGAGTATAGCGCCGTGGTTGAATTATTGGTTGATGCTATCTCTCTCGGAATTTGCCATTTGGTTGTTCGACTTGACTCGCAGTTGGTAGTACTACATCTCAGTAATGTATATTCTATTCGAAGTCCTAATTTATTAAGGGTATATTTGCGGATTCGCCTCTTGGAACGACATTTTGATTACATAGAATATCAACACATTCCTAGATGTCTTAATACATTGACAGATGCTTTGGATAATTATGTATTGGACAGGAATTTAAATCACTTATAAATCAAACACATTAAAATGTACACAATGTAAAATAAGCTGGTAGAACCCATGTATATATAACAATCAAAGTTTTTTTTTACAAAATGTGTCCGAAGACCAAAATATCAAAATTGAA
This sequence comes from Picea engelmannii, assembly GCA_009831015.1. Classification (NCBI taxonomy): domain Eukaryota; kingdom Viridiplantae; phylum Streptophyta; class Pinopsida; order Pinales; family Pinaceae; genus Picea; species Picea engelmannii. Next base: position 1,136,939 of record ML778657.1, on the reverse strand, counting down.
GCCCATGGCTTCTACATAATGACATCAATGATGTTCACGATAGCACACTAATGTCCTAGAAACTCTGCAGAGCAAGCGACCCATAGAGGCAGAGACTCCCACAATGTGACATTGATCGCGCCGTGGGATCTCCTCCAGAGGCATATCTGGAACATCGGCCATCAGACCCTCTAAGTTCTGCTCCACTATCAGATAGTCCTCGGCATACTGGGGAACTGCAACTGCTGCCTCTCCTCGACGCTGGACAGGAGAACTACCAGCAGGTCTATATGCCCCAACATTTGTGTTATCAATAAAAACTTTGGTGTTAGTCTTTGGATAAATCTATAAAAAAAAAAACATTTAAATATGTTTAAAATCCAAAAACATTTAAAAAACTTAAAAAATTTGTGTACTTCTTACCGATGTCTCCCCACTGTGCGTCTTCAGGAAGTGCAAGGTCAGGATCGCCGCAAAATTCCAAGCCAGCATATGCATAATCTTCTACCATCATCACCTGGCCTTGAAGCCAGTCGAAGAAGAGATTGTCATACCTGACAATCGGTCCTGCCACATGTCTAGCCATGAGTTGACACCATCGTAACATTCGTGGATCCCTGGGACCCGGAAAGTGACACTCAGCCTGAAGTCTAAACATTGGGACCCTCTCACAGAAGAAGGACACCAGCAATGATCCATAACCAAACTGTTTTAGATCTCCATGCTTGCATTTGGTCAGTTGTTTTTTGAGACTGTGTAAAACTGCGTCAGCCCAGTTGAAGACCTGGGGCTCAGTACACTCGATGGCATACTGAAAATAGCTCTACAGAGCCATATGTGGGGCAGAACTTCCTACCATCCAAGTGATAGTGAAGAGAATGGTACAGAGAGTTATATCAGTCACTCCCCAAATGGCCACTTTCCCTTTTTGTCGTTCAGCCTCAGGCACGCAGTACTCCCGACAATACTCACTCATTTTTAAACCACCCCTTCAACTACCAGTCAAACTGACATAGGACCCTTGCTTGGATAGCCCAGTCAAGAAATAGATGTCCTCAATGTCGATAGTCAATGTGTGAGCTCCGACATTAAAAACCTGTTGATCCGGATCCCACATCCGGACTAAGTGTTCTAGCAATCGAACTTGGGCTCTCATGCCCGGTATGCGGAAATACTTCAAGAGACCGCAATATCTTAAGGCAGCAATAGTCGGAGGGTGATTTTCGGCGGTTTCATTATCATCCTCATGTTCCCGTTCTCTCCATTTGAGCACCATTATGATGGTTATAAACCTGCATGGGGAATGTATGAAGATTATTAAAACTCTCTTTCATGAGATAAACCTTTTTTATTGGCTAAATGTTACAAAATTTTTTAAACTTTGCACTGTTCGAAGGTGGCCTATGGCACACAGTGCGAACTTCTCGCATGCTTCCTTAGGCCCACCTGCGAGAATGAAGCATTCTCGCAGGCCCCGTATGAGCAGCCTACGAGAATCCTTCTACACGCATAGGGTTTGAAAAATGGACTTAAAACTTGAAATTTAACCAATGAAATCATGAATTTGAACCATGAAAAGTAAATCATGGAAAGCTTACCAAAACACCACAGACGGCTCGAAGAATGATGGCCCGAAGCTCTCGAAAATCAACGATGAAGGTAGAAGGTAAAATGGAGGTTTTTTGCACTCAAATGGTAAAAGGGTAAAATAATATGGTAAAATGTATTGTGAATTTATTTTATTTACTTTTTACCATCATAAAAGTGGGTTTTTTCATGTCTACTCGTTATTTAACCCTAGTTATTAATATGGAAGTGAGTAAAATGACTTGCAGGTACCCAATGCGGATGATTATGATTATGGACAAAAAAGTTTTGCGGTGTGGTGTGATTTTGTTTGTTTCCTATGGTTTTGATATAAAACCTCAAGCGTCTTTTATCCGTTCTTGCGCTTGTCAAAAATATAAGAACGTGATCGAGTGTTGTTTTATCTCTTTTTCAGGCTCGCTATGGTTACACGAAAAAGGAACCCCCCTGGGGTTAACTTTAGGCTCTTTTTAGACTCTCTAAACATGAAAAGATTGCCGAGCGATCTTTCTATTTTCATGCTCGTTAAAGTATTTGAAGTATGCGTCCTTAGAGAGATATTTTAACCCTTTTTCGGTCTCGTTGGACTATTGTACGAAAAAAGGCTCTGAGAGAGTTCTCTTTTAAGTGTTTTTCCAAACTCTATAATCTTGAAAAACCTTCGAGTTTTCTATCTCTAGACTCGTTAAACAAACATTGACTGACCCGTGATGGGACCAAACCACTCCTTCTTAGGGTTCGTTAAAAATACTCCAAGGGATTCGTCCGAAGGATGAGCTTATATCAACAAGCATATGTGATCCTCTTCAAGCTTGCGTAAAAATAAAGAGGTACTTGCCAGAAATGGTAGGGGAAAATTTGGGAAAGGGATATGTTTCATCTTTGTGTTAATTGGCAGTAAGTGTCGCTCTTTAACATGACACCCCCTATTCATCATTTGAAGCCGGTTTGGGAAATCCATTTGTCTCTCATTCGATTTAATAACAAGGTCTTTCCATGTGTTGTCTTTGAGTCAATACTGCCAAATCATTGGTCGTGTCATTCATATGTTCAAAATTTGTCTGTCTGAAACCTCTATTTGAGTCGGCCATCTGCAGTTATCCATACATTCTGTGTCGGCCTTCCCTGTGTCCGAAGTCCAATTGTCCCATGCTCTGTTTCACTTTCAAACTCTGTTACTCATTTCGTGTCACTGATGGGGGATACATCAAGGCCCTCCTGTGATGAGGCTTGTTCCGTCGACTTCAGCACATTATCCGGAATCAAGGCTTAGAAATTATTTAGTACCTTGGAGCTTGCATGCCTCAATGGCAAGTTTCCTCACTTTCGACAATGGGTTTACATCATTGGCCCTTGATCGAAAGATTCCATCGGTTGTTCGACATCAACTCATTTATTCACAGTCGATGGATTGTACTATAGTACCTTGGGAGTCATTGACATCAATGGTGATTTCCCTCGCACTTGTTAACGGTTACATCAATGACCGGTAATCAAGTGGTTTCTACCATGTTTGACTTCGACACATGTAATCACGTGGTCAGATTCGTACTTTGGGTGATGAGATTGAAGACCCTGGATATTATCTTTGTGATCCAGGTTGCGATGGAGTATGTATAATTTGCGACACATAGATCCACTGTGTATGTTTCGTGGCTATGTCGTCTTGGTTAAAAATTTGTCGCATAGATCCACAGTGTATTCAGGGGGCTATGCTATATTATGACTGCATGGATCCACAGTGTATGATTGGTGGCCATGACCTTTGTTTATGATGTCATCAGTCTATGATCTGAGTATGGGAATGCCTACCTTGGGAATTGGTATACATAATATTCTGTTGATGCTTGGATGTTTGCAGGTTTCTCATTAGATGTGCTCTTGGTTTTCGACACACACATGCAGCTTACAAAGTCCATTGACTATCACTAGTTCCACTCTCAAACTTTGGGGGGCATTCTGTTATCCGCAATTTTGGTCATGGTGATGATGTCATGATGATGTTATGATAATGGGAAATCAAGCTCTTTACTAGGAACACTTTCCTATGAAAAGTTACATTTGTCTTCTTCCAGAAATCACACTTTTGAAGAATGTTCGCAAGCTACCTATATATTCACCTACGAGAATGCCTGATTCTCGCAGGCTACATTAAGCTGGGGTGCGAACTTCTCGCACTGTACTCATTGTTAGGGTGAGAACATGTTCTTAAAGGGGAAAAAGATAAAAATCTCGAACCTTCTAGAAGGGAATCTTCTAGAAGGGTGAGTTGTCTTTCGAATGGTTTTTCAGGTGCTGGCATTCCAGATATCTTGGGATCATTCCCTATCTAAGTAACTAATCTATCTTCTCCTATATATTGAGGAGATTGCTCATGGAAAGGGTTAAGTTAAGTAAACAAGCAACAAGCTAGCTAGAGATTGATTATAGAATTAGTGCAAGACTGTGTGGAGGATTGATGCTACAGCAGCAAGAGACAACAGCAAGGTCATCACAAGTGGTTGATTTTCTTCATGCATGAGAAAGTGTGTGTGTCAGAGCTAAGAGCCATCGAAAGGAGACTTACGACATCAAGGCTCAGGTTGTAAGTTTCACTTTCAATTAATTCAATACAACAACATGTCCCTTTCCCATAAAGATGATGTCACTTTATTACATAACTCCTTGATCATATGGATAGACTAGTTATTGAATATATTAATTTGCCTTTACTTCGATTGGTTCATTTTGTTGTGATCTAGACGGGATGAGAGCATTGGAGCAAATCCTGGAACAACAGAGATCTAAGGAAAGTGTTCATAAGGTATGTTCATGATTCTCATTTCTCGGTTCATTCAATAATCTATATCTAGGGAAAGTGTATTATTCTGTCCTGTTTTGTTCTAGGTCTAGGTGGATCTAGGGAGATCGGTTTGTGTCCGCACTCACGGATTTATCCTATAACATATGGTCCATGACTTAATATGTCCTTCCACTTAGCTTGATCCAATGTCCAAGAATGCTCGCGGAGCAGATCAATGATCAAGCATGATTGTGGGGTCCTCACTAGCATGATGTTTAAAACTATTGTCGAGTTCAGCAATGGAAATTTCTCATTTGGTAGTGGAACTGATGCCAACCATACATCTATTGGCGGGATAAGATCAACGTTCTAGACTAATTGTGGGATTGGAATTAACGCATTGTTTAATTCTCCCTTCATGCTCCACAATCAATCCCTACCCTTGATCTGGCACTTTCATATCCAATGGTCATGACTTGATCTCATCATTGACCAGTCCTCCAACAGTCCTTCTCTTGTAATCTGACGATCTAGACTAATTTTAGCATGGGAATTAACACATTTTTTAAATCTCTCTTCGCGCTCTGCAATCAATCCCTTCCCTTGATCTAGCGCTTGCATATCCAATGGTCATGACTTGATCTGATAATTTTTCTGGAATGCGCCTTTCCTTCGGATATTTGATCTCTGCATACTATCTAACATTTTCATTCTCTGCCAACTATTATACTATTGACATCAATGAAAATTTCATCAATGATAACTCAACAATGAAAATTCATCATAACAACTTATCATCACATCACAATGACATCGACTGTTGACATCAATGACAACATATCAATGGCAATATGTCCAACATATATTAGTCAATATTATATTTCTACTAATATTCAAGTGACCTTCATAACATTATGTCCAATATTGACATGGCTTGACATTCAAGTCACCTTCGTAATATTATGTCCAACCTTCATAACATTATGTCCAATATTGACAATGCTTGACTTTCAATTCACCTTCGTAAAAATATGTCCAATATTGAAAATGATTCTCAAACCAATCAATCAATGATACTTCACCTATTAATCAAGGTTGACATCAATGACAACCAAATTTCCAATATAAGACTAGTTCTACAAGGGTGACATGGGCATGCCATGCTTTACTATAGATCAACATGTCATAAAAACCCTTGAGGAAAAAATAATGAAGAAAGGCTTGAGATATTTTTTTCATGATATTATGGAAGGTGGAAGGTGTTAGAATATACACCAATAGTGAGGGGGTGGGGTGAATCAATATTAAACAAATTTAACCACTTTTTATCATTACCATTTAACTAGTCATCACATAATTACAAATAGAAAATGAAGGGAATTAACCATGTTAATTAATCTCAATACAAAATAACAATACACATATATTTTACATGGAAGCCCAATAAGAGATAAAACCATGAAAGTTTTTCTTATATGTAAACATTAATTACATTCTTTATAGTCTCCAACCTATGAGGGAAATAAATCCCTATAGTAAGCACCCTTTTACATCTCAATCTGATAGGTACCTACTTTTTTGGAAGATGAGGAAACCAATCTTCACTCTAAGAACCCATTAACAATGTTTAGATACTAATATACAAGGCATCAACCTGTTAAGAAGATGAGGAAATCAATCCTCTCTATAAGAACCCACTTAAATTTTGTAGATACCAATACGTAAAGAACCAACCTGTTAAGAAGACGAGGAAACCTATCATCTCCCTTGTGCCAAAATACCACCCTCATATTATCTTCTTTTAATTCTCTAGATTTCTTGGGCTTTGAATCTTAATATCTTATCTTCGCACGATACAATTCTATGTCATAGACACTGCCTACCCTAAAAAAAAACATATCATTTCTATTTATACACTTCATATTCTCAAGAGTTTGTCCACATAAGAATGTATGTCCATCGATTCAACTCCACATATTGTAAAAAATGAGATATCAACAATCCTTCGAAACTGACATAGAACCCCTTTGATTTCATGTGCGATCTACCCTCATACCATAGAGTAGAATTCAACACTCAACAACCATTGGATGTGATACTTCAAATCAATCATGGTCATTGATCTCTTATCTTCCCTTCAAAATTATTAACATAACTTCAACATTCAATAGTCATTTGATCTTTCCATGCTTTGATCATCTTTGTCGATATTTTCTTATTATATCGATACCACCATGCAACCACAATGCGCAATCCTTTTTCGAATGTATTCTCAATGAAATCTTATTTTTTTTTCTCATTTTCATGGATTCACTATAGTTTTAAGGAACATTTCTTCTTTATTTCAATTTTTTGCAACCTCCAAATTACACCCTCAAGTTCCATCCTACTCATTTTTCACCTATACTTACATGCATTTCCAAGCAGTTCTCTACGGTTTTAAGACATATATTTTCATTCTTTTGTGACCTCCATAATGCACCTTTACATTATGCCATACTCACTTTGCACGCATACTTAGAAATTTTTATAAGTATTTCATCGTGAGTCTACGAGACATTATGACTTGTCATATTTCTCACCCTCAGGGCCATATGATATGTGAGATGTGGTGAACTCTTGAGTTGTCCGATCTATGACAAGTGGTGACTTGCTTGACCATCTGAATGATTCTTAAAACTTAATTTATTTTTGAACTCTTACTACAGGTTTGCGATACATTTTTGTTCTTCTCTTATTCATTACCTCACCCGTTTGACCAATACTTGAGACTTAGTTGATATTTCAATACCCTTCCATAGGTCCACAGGCTCCCATGCATTTCTTATTATTCTCCTGATTCTCCATCGTGCTCATTATCTCCTCTTTATTTTGAAACTTACTCAATTTTTTGAGTTCTTACCATGGGTGGTGGATCTACAACACTTGCCTCATTCTTCATCTCCATCCAATCGATTTTTGGTACTTATCCATTTCTAAGATCTCATTGCGGATTTGCGAGTCTGTGGGTTTGAGCTCATTTCTTCACATATTCTCCATTCTTTGTCATGCTCATTATCTCTAAGATGATTTGATAATTAGTCATTTTACCATATTTCTTGTGCTAATGTTGTAGATGAGGTGGCTTCCATGTGGATGTATTCTTTTGTACTATATGACATGGCATCCACATGAGTCCTGATACAGGGTATTGTATGTGGCATCTTCATAGCTTCTTCTTATTGCATTGATATGGACTCCCTCTAATGTGGCACTCATTTGACTAGACATATGGCGCTATTGAGGTTGCTACCATGCCTCTAACATTGTTGAGATGACCCACTAAGTCTCACACCTCAATATTTTATCTAACCATTGATCTCTAAAGATGAATGGTTGGGATTTATCATGTTCTGGGTCCGTTGTTCCTTACGAAAAATTCAATGTTTTGTGTAGGATTTTGTAGCTTCATTGTTCATATTCAAACTATGTAATTTTACTTTTTCAATATTAACTTTTTGAAATTTGTTTTCCCAAAAATTGCGGGATATATCATTTTGCAAAAATATTTTGGTGTTCCCTAAGAATTCAACTCTATTTCTCTTACCAAAATTATTGCTTCACAAACCTATAATGGGATCATCGCATGAATCTTCCAGCTGCAAAACTCCTCCTTATTCCTATACAACCCTAATTCACTTCGATCGAGTGTTTACTATCATCTTGACTTCAACCCAAGCTCAACACTTAACTCTTCTTCTTTTTTCTGTCCATCAATTCATGTTTTGGGTTTGATCCTTAGACCTATCATTTGCAGGGTTATTTCATTCATCAATTTCTTGTTGGTCCTAAATCACATCCAGTTCCCATTCTTTGTTAATCTTGTGCACATCCTTCTATCTTTTTTTACGCAGTAACTTCTTCTTGAGGGTAAACACAATTTATTTGAGAAAATTTACAATGAATACACAAAGTCTCATCAGTCAGTCAGCCCCCACCTGTGATATCAATGACATCCTTTGAAATCAATGACAACATAATTTCCAACAAACTCCTCCTTTGTCATTGATGGAAGCACTTAGTTATTTGGTACTTCTCTCACATCTCGCATTCTGCAAATCTCTCTCTTTCTCTGTACTATCCCCCTTTGGCATTAAGGGCAAAGGGATTTTCTCTCCCTTTCACTTTATGCTTTATTCTTTGCTCTGCATCAAGCACCAATCTCTATTTCTATAGATCCCACTAAGTTGGTGCTTGTATTGTAGTGCTCTTATGAGTGGATGGCATGGGTACCACCTCCAACTTCTGTCTAAGATACTTCATTGTTTCTGTAGGAAGAGGATTTGTAAATATATCAACAACTTGTTCCTTTGTGCCAATATATTCCAGCTTGACATTTTGTTTAGTTACTTTCTCTCTTAAGAAATTATACTTGATTGGAATGTGTTTTGTCCTTGAATACATGAAAGGATTTTTTGACATATTTTTTGCACTAGTATTGTCACACATTATTGATATTGGATTATTACATTCTACCTGAATATCTTTCTCTATTTATCTCATCTGGAGCACCTATGCACATCAAGTTGTTTCTGCAATGTACTATGCTTCTACTGTAGATAGAGATATTGATGATTGTTGCTTTCTAAACTAGGAAACCAAGCTATTGTTGAGAAAGAATTATTCACCATTGGTTATGTTTTTGTCATCCACATTGCCTGCCCAATATGCATCTATGTAAGCTATCAAAATAAATTATTTTCCTATGGGATACCATAAACTAAATTCCAACATTCCTTTTAGATATCAAAATATTATTTTTACTCCCAGTACATGTGTTTCCTTTCATCCAGCTTGAAATATTCCAACTAGCCCTATTGTCTACACAATATTTATTCTGGAAGTTGTTACATATACGATACTACACGTTTAAATTCGTAGAATACTTTGTGAAGTGTGCTTTAAACTTTTGCAGCCTGTGATAGTAATGTGAATAAATATTTATATTTTTTTTGTTTGTTTGAAATGTGTTTTAACGTGTTATCAATCTTTAACATGGTTGGATTTTATGGTGTCCTTAAATGATTCGAATCAATGACTTAACATTACAAAGTGCCTTAACAACATACTCCATCTTTTAAGGCTCTACACATGGAGATGAAATAAATATTAATATTCTTTTAATAATAATATTATTATTATAAATTTTATATTTCAAATAATAATGATTCATATTACTAATAATATTCATAAGTTAAATTGATAATTAATTATAGTTTTTAGAATAATTTTTCCATATATATAAAAATATCTACAGAGTGATATAGCATTCTAACATTTTTAACCAATAAAATGTAGTTTCTATATTTATATAAAATGGTTTGTTTATATATCATATTATCTAGATTCAATAATAAATTTAATTATTATTATTCTTGTGAGTGGTTAATATAATTTTTTTTTCTAAAATTAAAATTTTCACGTTTAAGTTTTGTATTTTAAATTTGTATACTTTTGGAATATTATTGAAAGATTGTAAACAGAATTCTTAGTTGTATTTATAAAAATCTTCCGTACAATAAATTAAGGTTTAAAAAATAATATTATGTATAATTATACAACCTGTTCAATCAATTATAAAGATGGAAGGGGATAACGCTAGCAAAAGTGATTAAAAGAGAGTAACAACCGAAAATATGTTATAGAATTCAATTTTTTAACGTTTCCTTTATTTTTTCTAAGAAGAGTGTTAATGTTTTACATTAAAAAAGAAAATAATTTATCAATAAAGATTTTGTATTTTTTATTTTTTTTTAAACAATTTTTTTATTATTTTTCAAAAAAATTCGAATTGAATAGGACTGACCAGCAGACAACCTTGTTTTTATATTATTTTAATAAATAAAAAATTGCATACTATGCAGAATACAATAATACGGTAATATTTAAAAAAAAAAATGAATTAATTTATGTGTAGCGCTCAATGCCTTTCACTTGTTATTCCATCCACGTGATTACATGTTTACCATTTCACTATGCATACTCTTATTAAATGATATTTTTACTATGCATACTCTTAGTAAATGATATTTGGAAACGGGTAGATTTCTCTGGAGGGCTTCCTGGGAGGGCTTGGTAAAATGATATATACATGTTTGGAAATGGGTCGAAATATATACGGTAGATTGTACACTCACTCCTTTCACAGCTCAATTTGTAGCCGCATGACTCCCCTATTTTCAAACAACACTAAGAAACTACATGGTAATTAAAGTTGATCACCTTATGCTATCTTATGCTATATCCTTGACATAGTTTTTCTTCTAGATTAATAGTATGGTGATAATTGTACCCGGTGTGATTAAAAGGTCAACAACGTATATAAAATAAAGAGAAAAAATATTAAAATCATATGTAATTGTATATTTAATACAATATTATATGCATATTTAACTTTTGCATGTTTCCCAGATGGGGTTACACCTCATTTTGATCGCATGCAACTCATTAAATTTAATACCCTCGTCTTCATATTTCGAATGAAGGACAATATTCAACGGGCTTGTGTGCACACTGGACAATTCCCTCATGCAGGTTTAATGGAACTCTTAGTGCGCCATGGTGGATGAACGACGATGGGTAAGGGAGGCCTGTGCAAGGTCACCTCAGCTCCCTTGCGCCCCTCCATTTCATCTGGGTTTGTTATGGCTCATCTAACTTAGCTCAAATTTCACATTTTGGCTTTGCTCTTTCAACTCTCCTAGCTCTGCGCATTCTCAAGCTAAGCTTAGTCTAGCTTTCCCTCACCGCAATCCCATGGGAGCATGGAAAGCCTAAGAGGGGACCTTCTTGTCATAACCATGCATCCAGGGAGTGGCACATCCACAAGCTTGCCCAAACTTTTTTGACCTCACTGATTTTCCATGACAGGGAGAAAAAATCGCCTCCAATGGCCTATGTAGAGGAGGAAATTATAGAAGAACCAATTACGGTTCAATAATATTCCCTCCTCTACATAGTCACGGACCCACAATACCGGCCTAACACTAGTCTCCCTACGTCTGCTACAGAGTGTGCCATGGAAAGGGTGACTTGTATAATCCAGGAAGAAAATCCTTTGGTTGACATCCCTTTTGACCCTCCACTTCCCACCTCAGCTATGCCTCGAGATCCACAATCTATTTTCTTCCTAGCACCAGAACATCTAGCGCTCATCTTTGAGATGTGAAGGGACATGATGGAGTAGATCCACATGCATACTTTATTCAATAGTTGAATTGACATCCTCTCTGAAGCGTTCTCAAGCTCGCAAAGTCAGCAATGTTGCCAGACCTATGCACAACCATACTTCTTCACTCCTCATGGTGACACTCAGGATAGCATAGATTTTGGTGGCTCTCTTGATGATTAATCATTTAAGCTCTCTCCTCTTCTTTTGCAAAGAAACAATGAATTTTTCGTATTCCTGTTCATATTTATATTTTGTTGCATGTACAAAAGTTATGTCTCAATATTATGCTGCCACCTGTTCTGGTTTCCAAATGTTTTGCTAAACAAGTGGGGGCTTTTTCTTTTTTGCCAACAAAAACAACTGTTTTTGGAGGAATGAAAAACTTTTTATTTACAAAAAAAAAAACTTTTGCACAATGTTAAATATTAAATATTAATATAAAATTACATGTAGGAATTAGAAACATATAAGCAGGGGTTGCTCATAAGGTGGCTCGTCATTTTCCTGCAGCATGTAGTCCATGGACTACATGGACTCTATGTAGAATCTCACATTGTTTCACTTAGATGGGGATCTTTTCAATATGTTTTGATTCCTTGACATAGTCTTCTAGATGCCTCTTCCTATCTTTTTAGTAGTGAATTAGGTAGGCTATTTGTGGTGACTTTTCAAAACTAAAAAAATGGCACTCCTATCCAACCAAATTGGAAAGTTTACGAATTAAGTAATTTATCTAGGTTTTCCTTTCATTTGATATCTGCATGGTTTTCATTTTCTAGATTGTTTAAAAAAATGGGACCCCTACACTGCCAGTTTGGAAAGAAAATATATGTTTCTAAACCTTTATCGTAACCCTTGTTGTGTCAACTACAGCTAGTTGACGATCCGCTTCTTTGGTATCTGATTATCTGAGTAGTATGCACTTTCTGTCATAGTTATTATTAACACTCCACAACCTTGACTTAACCATAAAGCCACACATTCAAACTCTTTTTAGATAGAAAGACAACTATTATTTCTCAATTTCAATATTTTTATTGTATAGTGTAATAAATTACTTGGTTTCTCCTCACTCCTACTATATTGGAAATTAGATATATTACGACATGGGCAATACGTTAATTGTGTGTTTCTCATGTTTTTCGCAATCCATTTTGTGGTATTGAGTCAGTTCAGTCTTGATCGTTGATTTATTTATATCATCGAAACTAAATCTTTTCATCAGAGTGAAACATTATCATGTATTATTAATCATCGAATCTCCAATACTTGTAGTTCACAAAACTGTAATCTTAGAAATTTCAGTTTACATCTTGCAAATGCGTTAACAGTTAGAGGAATACTACAATGAAAAAAATGGACGTGTTTCTCATTATGCATAGTATTTACTATGGATATATTAATAAATAAACAACACAGGCTACAATTAGAGCATTGTAGTGGCAAATTCTATATATTCCCCCTTTCTCCCTCACCCCCTCTCTCTTTCATTTCTCTTTCACCATTTCTCTCTCTCCTCATTGTTAGTCTCAACCTCACTCTCTCTACCCCTATTTCTCTCTCTATTCCCCCCCTCTCTCTCCATATGTATCCCCCCTTCCTCTCATTCTCTCTTTACCACCCCTTTTATGTCTCCCTCTTTGATTCACTTCCTCTCACTATAAATATGTCTATCCCCCCTCTTTGTGTCCCTCTCTTCTTTCCCACACTCTATCTCTACCCCTCCTCTTTTTCTTTCTCTCTCCCCCCCTCATCCATCTTTGTCTCTACCCCTCATATTTTTCTTTATCTCTCCACCTCTGACACTCTCTCACACTCTCTCTCCCCCCACACATCCCTCTCTCTCTCCCCCCCCCAATATCTCTCCTTTATCTCTCCTACATCTTGCCCTCTATCCTACATTTACCTCTCTCTCTACCCCCCTCTCT
>ML778657.1:1076092-1116843 GCA_009831015.1 Picea engelmannii | reverse complement strand
CCCCCCTCCCTCCCACTATATCTACTATATTTCTCTCCTACATCTACCACCTCTTTCTCTATCTCGTTTTTCTTAGTCTCAGTTTCACTATATCACCCCCTCTCTCTCTCTCCTCTACTCTCCACCCATTTCTCTCTTTATATCTCTCTATTCCCCTTCCCTCTATCTCCCCCATTCTGCTCACACTCAGTATCACTCTCTCTCTCTCTCTCTCTCTCTCTCTCTCTCTCTCTCTCTCTCCCCATCCTCCCTCCCTGTCTCTCTCTATCTACCATCACCTAGACCCCCTAGCTCCATCTAAGTCTACACATAACCTATACTCTACCCTTAACCCCATACACACCCAAGACCTAAGTGTAGTATATCTATACCTCTTTTTTTATAATTATATTTTATGGATATGACCGTTCACCTATGGTTTAATCATGATTCACATGGTTTAATGATGATTCTCGTACATTGATTCTACTTTTTTATTTTAATATAAGAATAATATTTTAGTGGATTCGATATTATTTATTCAAAATAAATGTTTGAATCCCTCTCTCTATACTCTCTCTCCATCCATCTACTTCTCTCCATTCTCCCTCCCTCACTTTACCTTCCCCCCTTTCTCTCCAGCCCTCCAAGTATCCTCCTCTCTCTCTCTTTCTCTCTCCCCCTTCCTCTTCCCACTATCTCGACTCTCTTTCTATGTTACATATACCACCACTTTATCTATGTCTTTATTGTTTGTATCACTCTCACTCTCTCTCCCACCTCTCTCTCTCTATCCCCCCTCTGTATTGGTCTTCCTCTCCCACCCTGTCATACTCTCAAACAATAAATCTCTACCCCCTTTTGTCTTTACCTCTTGCATATAACCCTCACTTTCTCACTACTTGTATCATCCTCCCTCTCTCTCCTCCACTCTTCCCACCTTTCTCTCTTTTCATATATCTAATCCCCCTTCCCTCTCCCCCCCTTCCTCTCAATCTCTCACTCTCTACCCCCCCTCTCTGTCTCCCTATCCCTTTCTCTCTTTTTCTTCCCCTCTCACCCCATCAAACTCTCTTTATTTATTTCTCTGAAACCCCCTTCCCTACATCACAAGGAAATAAATGGACTTGACCAAGACATGTCAATACCTAGACATACCAAGACCTAGACATGAAAAGACTTAGAGCATGACCCAGACCTATATGATGACCATGACATAGACCATGAGATATACCTATACCATGACCTATACCACAACATATAGCTAGAGCTATATTTAGAATATGACATAGATCTTGACGTAGACCATGAACTAGACCCCCATATATCCATATAAGACTAGGAATAACTTATACTCAACCCTTAACCCCCTCTACACTTGAGACCTAAGTGCAATATGAATATAACTTTTGTACAACCTTTGCATGCACATCACCCACATCTTGGTGTTGTAACCATTTCTCTATCATTGAAAACACTTTCAATCCTAACCCCTTAGGTCCTAGTAGACTCCATAGCCCTATACATATTTATTCATAAAGGTGTTAGGTCTATAATAAATGCTAAATAAGTTGCATTAAGAGTGTGCACATGCTCCTATGAATTGACATAGTTGTAGTTGTTTCTTTTTTATGCTTAGTAGGAATGTGCACGTGTTCCTAGAATGTACACACATTCCTAGAATGTGCGCACTCTATAGTGCATGCACGTTCTTGCTAGGAATTTTTTGCTGCCAAGCAAACTCCACTGCCACATCTATCTGAAGTCCGACAAAAAATTTGTGACATATTCACACAAAAATATAGCACACAAACAAGTTTTTCTTATTTTAGTCTTGTTGTTTGATTCAAATACAATTTTGTACTATGGGCATACCATTGTAGAAAAAATTAGAAGACAAATTTGTCAAAGTGGAAATGGAATTGATTTTTGTATCTTCTTGTGTCTTGTTGGAATTGGAAGACAAATTTGTCCAACTGGAATTGTTGTTTTAGTCTTCTTGTGTCTTCTTGGAGTTGGAAGATAAATTTTTCCAATTGGAATTGTTAGTTTTGTAATACCAAGAAAAATGTATCTAGTTGGAATTGGAATTGGAATTAGAATTGTAATTGGAATTGTTAGTTGTGTATTATTTTGTAATATGAAGACAAATTTCTCCATTTGGAATTGGAATTTTTAGTTGTGCCTTATTACATAATACAAAGAAATATTTTTGGTGGGGTGTTTGGAATAAAATTCTTATCTAAAAACATGGGGAACTGATGGATTCAAGAAATAAATTCCTTGAGAAAAGAGAAATCGATAAAAAAAGGTAGAAGAAGAAAGATAAAAGGAAAAGTTATGTATGTCAAATCATATGCTTTCAGAAGAGGGAAATCCAATATCTAGTGGAATATATGTCATTTATGTTTCTCCTCCATCACCAGAGGCAAATTGCAAGAGTTCATTAGAGATCAATCCATCCAATATCTGATCAATACAACTTGTTTCATATGACCAGATGATGGAGGATTTGCTTTGAGCTGATTATACAATGGATGAAATAAGAGAAGAAACTAGTGTACAAAATTGTGGTGAAGAAGTTTTTGTGGTGAAATCTCTTGTTGGATATTCAAATGTTCCATAACCTAGTTGATCCCATGTTCACTCTCCTCCTATAGTTTATCCACTAGTGATTGAAGGGGAAAGAACTGCAACATCGTTAACTCCACATTAGAGAGGTCAAGAGTGCCATAATAGGGGTTCATCATCCATACCCAGATTGAGAATTGTGCGTTGAAGAACTCCTAAACACATTCAGGTTGATGAAAGTGGTCTAGCATTACTTGAAGGTAAGTTACCTAACCATACTCTTCTTTTTCATTCTTACAAAATCATTAAATAATATTTTGAACCAAAATCCAATGCTGCTAAATGTCAATTATTTTTAGGTTTGTTAAAATATAGAAGTTTGACTACTATTAGTAAATTTTTAGGTATCAAAATAGTCAAAAGTGTAGAAACAAGTCACAATATTGTTAGAAACCTTGTATATGATTTTCAAAGAAATGGTACGAAATATCATTCTAAAGAGAGCAATGCGGCCTAATGTGTATTGTCATAATCAATTGTTAGCAAGATCACAAGAAAACATCATTTGCTAAAACAAACCTCTCACCTTTTGAAATGCAATGTCAAAAACATTATAAAGTATTCTCATAGACGAGATAGCCTCGACACAGGTTGACCAACATATTTATAGGCCTTCACTAGTAGGCTACCTTGTTATGACATGAAGTTAATTAGAGTGGTTAAGGGACTAGTTCATGATTTCTGGAATGAAAATACTAGTTCTTCTTTCGACCCAAAATGTGTACTAAAAGTAAGAAGGGGATATAGGGATCATGAACCCCATATAAAACAATTTCTTGACATTACACATACATACTTTTATGAGATATTAAGAACATTACATAGTGCACTTAGACTAGGCCAAAGATCCCTCCACAAATGCAATCCTTGGTATGTTAGAATAAACACAATTTGTAACACATGTTACTGTAAATATCACATTGAGTATGGTTATGATTATGAAACACATATATCTATATCTATATATATATATATATATATATATATATATATATATATATATATATATATTACATAACACCCTTTTGCAAGAATGCTCAGTTATATTGCCACCATCTTCATCTAGATACTTTATTCACAACAACGCGTGTACAAGGCCCGATGGTTTTACATTTTATCAAAAAAAATGCTTAGATGGGACATGCCATGGGTGCGGTGGTGGAATGACATTATTGAGCAATTGCATCCATGTAAGTGATGATAATGAATTGGGGAGGAAGGAGGTTACCTTGCAAAGCTTTAAATATGTCACATATGATATAGATGGAGGAGAGGAAAGAAAAAATATACAAGTGGCTACTTTCCAAGTATGATTTTGTGACTTCATGAAGGAATTTATCGAAAAGACAAAACATTATGTTCAACATCTCCATGTGGCTCAATGGTAGGATGAGCATTTTAGAATATGAAGAGATACATTTCTTGTTGGTACTCCATTATCAATGGTTGATTTTGCTAAGAACTACACCATTCAACTGTAAAATCAGATTCTAAGCCAATAATATCACTCAAATACAGTCAACATAATGGTCCATATCACATACAAGCATGCACTAGATAGTAATGAACAAAACATAGTTAGTAATAAACAAAACATAGTTATATTGAAAGAGTATCACTTATAAATAAGTGATGATAGATGCCATGACTTATCCTATGTACAACATTGTTTTCAGTTGTTCTATAATCAACTTAAAGAGAAGAATGTATAGATGGATCAACATTGGATTTGGTAATATGGTTGTGCAGGCCACTTCAAAAGTTCTCATGTAATTTAGTGGTTGTGTATGTTGAAAAATAAATAAAGGTACCACACATTTGGATCTATTTTGAGTCTGGGCACGGGAAAGGGGAGCATCATGGAAAAAGTGCATGAATAAAAAGAGCATTACACATGAAAGCAATGAATTTAACAACTACTTCCCTCATTCGAGATGCAAAATCCATTATTGAATGGTGTTCTTCAGTAATGGGAGAGGGAACCGGAACCGATGAAGTCCAATCACAAAGGAAATGACATGTACATAGATATTTTTGGGAGGTTGCCAATGTAGATCATTCATAGTGGTATGAATGAAAAAAAATCTAGGGAACTCATGGATTCCATTCCATTAGAAAATTAGACAATGTAATAGTTGGAATATGGATGGGAAACCTCTCTTGCTTCTATGGTCCATGTAGTAGTAATTAATCCGATTATTGTGAATCGATAGACTGGGTTGATAGATGGGATCGTGTATCATGCCCCATTGGTCAACATATAACTATGGAATTGTCCCAATTGGAGGTGGACCAATCAATTATTTCAACAGATTATGATCATGTATCAGATCTTGTACTGTCAGGTTCATTGAATCATTCTATTAAATTTTTTATAACTAGCATAAAATTTGTATTCCTTGGTCATTTAGTAGACTCTTATTTTTGCACTCCATTTTTTGCAAGGCGCAAATACACAGTGGTTTCCCCAATAGATAATGAATGGGGAATTGATTGTTGGTTGGCACGATTATTAGAGGGAAAGCATACCCTCATGCGAAGAGTAACAGACTCTGAAGGCATTGAATTTCAAATTGGGCTGATGGTTATTAAAGGAGAATATTAGACACATGATGAAAGAACAAGAAATAAAGGTGGTTATTTATTTCAATATTATAAACCAGGTGAAGTCATATACCACTTTACAAAATTGGTTATTAGTACAAACCTCCAACTACAAACAATGCCAAGGAAGAAAACATAAAAGGTATGACACTTCTTTCCTTACTATGAGCACGAGAAGATAATGGAGACCATCAGTATTAGAATTGATCCCAATGGTCTACCTGAATGACCATAGGCATGCCAAAGGAATAATTTTGGATTCATTTTATGTTTTTTATAGTATTATTGTGTTTCCATGCCTTGCCTTTAATTGTCACGCCATGCTTTGCATTTCCTTGTCACTCCATGCCATTGCATGCCTTGCTTTTCCATCCTGTGTCTTTCATTTCCTTCACTTGTCTTTCCTTTCATTTCATTTCCATGTTTTTCCTTGTATTTCCATGTCTTCACTTTCCTTTCCTTCACTTTCCTTGCCTTCACTTGCATTTCCTTTCCTTGCCTTCACTTTCATTTCCTTTCCTTGCTTTCACTTGTCTTAACTTCACTTGTCATTCCTTCACTTTCCATGACTTCACTTGGGTTACCTTCACTTTTAATGCCTTCACTTACCTTTACTTTCCTTAACTTTCCATGGCTTTACTTGCATCTTCTTTCTATAGTATTCTTGTATTTCCATGCCTTGCCTTACCTTGTCACACCATGACTTACCTTTCCTTGTCATGCCATGCCATGCAATTCCTTTCCATTCCATACCATGAATTTCCTTTCCTTCACTTGCCTTGCCTTGCATTTCCTTTCCATGCTTTCCTTTCCTTGTCATTCCATGCCATTTCCTTCACTTGTCTTTCCATGCCTTCACTTTCATTTCCTTCAGTTTCTATTCCTTCACTTTCCTTTCCTTCACTTTACATGCCTTCACTTTCCCCACATTTCCTTCACTTTCCTTGATTTCACTTGCCTTTCCTTCACTTTCCTTACCTTTCCTTCACTTCTCATGCATTCACTTTGCTTCACTTCACTTTCCTTTCCTTTCCTTCACTTCCCTTTCCTTTCCTTAACCTGATATGCCTTCACTTTCCTCTCTTTCACTTACCACACCTTCAATTTCCTTCACTTTCCTTTACTTTCCATGCCTTCACTTTCCAAACCTTAATTTTTCTTCATTTTCCTTCACTTTCCATGCCTTCACGTGCCTTCACTTTCCTTCACTTTTATTTTCTTCCCATATCTTTCATTAACTTGCCATACCATTCCATTAATTTAATTTCCTTCACTTGCCTTCACTTTATATGCCTTCACTTTCCTTCACTTTCCTTAAGTTGTCATGCCTTCATTTTCCTTCACTTTCCATTACTTCACTTTCCTTCACTTTCCTTCACTTTCCATGCACTCAATTGCATTTCCTTTCCATTCCTTTCATTTCCCTACCATGCCATGCCATGCATCCACTTGCCTTGCCTTGCCTTCACTTTACTTAACTTTCCTTCACTTTCCATGTCTTCACTTAAATTTCCTTTCCATGTCTTTCCTTTCCTTTCCATGCCTTCACTTTTATTCACTTTCCTTCACTTGAAATTCCTTCACTTCCCTTCAATTTAGTTCACTTTATTTCACTTCCCATGCCTTCACTTGCATTGTGTTTCCATGCCATTCCATTCCTTCACTTGCCTTGCCTTGCCTTCACTTTCTAGTTCTTCACTTACCTTTCCTTCACTTTTTATGCCTTCCCTTTTCATGCCTTCAATTTCCTTCACTTTGCAAGCCTTCACTTGCCTTCACTTTCCAGTCCTTCACTTACCTTTCCTTCACTTTCCATGCCTTCCCTTTTTATGCCTTCAATTTCCTTCACTTGCCTTCACTTTCTATTGTATTCATGTATTTCCATTCATTTCCTTTCCATGCCATGCCATGTGTTCACTTTCCTCTTCTTGCCTTCACTTGTATTTATTTTCCTTCACTTGAATTGCCTTGCCTTCACTTTATATGGTCACAACTACATTTGAACCCAAAAAACAACGACATACTCCGACGCCACCCAAAAAATTGGCCTTGTCATCGGATTTTACCTTTAAAAACTGTAATTTTTGTTTTTTCAAATTGGCCCCGACGGTCGTCATATATTCTACGAAAATGGATGATACATATATGGAATTGAAGTGTACAAGGTATTCCTTAATATATATATATATATATATATATATATATATATATATATATATATATATATATTGAATTAATATTGATAGAATTATTGACTTCTATTGGTATATTATTATATAAATTAGTGTTGAAGTTTAATTAGGTCATTTTTTAGTATTTCACTATGTTTTGTAGGAGACGTTTCTTAATTACGACAAAAAACACATTCGTTTGTTTTCTAGTACATATATTTTTTCGGGCTTTGGGGAATTGAGAGTGACGCGGGGTGGCGGGGGCGCAGTAGATGAGCTTCCACCTTCACATGGTTGGCCCCATTCAATAGAGAATATTAAATAATTCTCAAAAAAATGAGAAGCTCAGTAAGGTTAATGAAAAATTATTCTTATAAATGACATGCATCGGTTACTTGAAACCGATGCATATAAATGACATGTGAATGGGGCCAATGTTGAAATTTTCCAATTTGTGCTTATATGGACTAAGAATTGACATGGTTAGAATAGACACATGAATTTATGGTATGGGAGGGTTTCCGAAGTCAAACACGACTCACAAAAACAATTCGATAATAAAACAACAAGCCTATAGCATAATTAATGTGATTGGGACCAAGGTTAAATTGTTTTCAATTTGTGCTTGTATGGACTAAAATTTGACATGGTTAGACTAGATGCATGAAATGATGGTATGGGAGGGTTTTGGACTCAAACATGACTCACACAAACAATTCAACAATAAACAACAATCCTATATAATAATTAATGTGAATGGGGCCAATGTTGATTTGTTTTCAATTTGTGCTTGTATGGACTGAAATTTGACATGCTAGGAAACAACGCATGCATTGATAGTATGGGAGGGTTTCTGGAATGAAACATGGCTCAAAAAAACAATTCAAAAAACAAATATTCTTTGGTTATTCTCTCAAAACCCAAGAATAAGTCGCGCCTACTCATGTACTTGACCCCGCTTATAAGTGACATGTGAATGGGGCCAACGTTGGTTTTTTTTCAATTTTTACTTGTATGCAATAAAATTTGACATGGTTAGACTAGACACATACAATGATAGTATGGGAGGGTTGATAGACTAAAAACCGACTCACACAAACAATTTGACAACCAAACAACAATCCTATAAAATAATTAATGTGAAGGACTAGATGAATTAATACATAAATCTTATATCAAATTTCGATATGAATAGTATTGAATACTCTATGAATATACATGATCAAATATTATTTCATAAAATATTTTTTTATTTGATCATAACCCAAAAATAAGGTGCATTTGGTCATGTAGTACTTGAAACCGACACATATATGTGACATGTGAATGGGGAAAACGTTGAAATTTTTTCAATTTGTGCTTGTATGGATTGAAATTTGACATGGTTATACTAGAAACATGAATTTACCTTATGGGATGTTTTTTGGACTCAAACATGACTCACACAAACAATTAAACAATCAAACAACCAACCTATAGAATAATTAATGTCAATGGGGTCAATGTGGAAATGTTTTCAATTTGTGCTAATTGTATGGACTGAAATTTGACATGGTTAGACTAGATGCATGCATTGATGGTATGGGAGGGGTTTTGGCATCAAACATGACTCAAACAAGAAATTCAACAATAAAACATTCTTTGGTTATTCTATCAAAACCCAAAACTAAGGCATGCCTGCTCATGTACTTAACCTCGCTTATAAGTGACACATGTGAATGGGGCCAACGTTGAATTTTTTTCAATTTGTGCTTGTATGGACTGAAATTAGACATGGTTAGACTAGACTCATGCAATGATGGTATGGGAGGGTCCAATTAAAAAAATAACATTAAAATTACAATTTTTAAAGGTAAAATCTGACGATAAGGCCAATTTTTTGGGTGGCATCGAAGGATGTTGTCGGATTTTGGGTTCAAATGTAGTTGCGAAGGATTCTCAGTTGTGATAGTTCTTTGAGAACTACCATCAAACACATTCCCATTGGAATCCATTACTACCTATAATGATGAATAAATTTCATCATCGTAAATGTCACCATTGTTGTCATAGTATTGCAACAACAAAGTTTCAATGAACATGATGTTCGTTATTGTTATAACATCTTCATCGAAATTGTTCAAAAACATGGGACTTTGGCTGATGAGTTTGGCAGAAAGAAGAAGATGTGAATAAATGACATTTTGTATTTCAATAATGATTTCATACTAATATTCTTTATAGAGAAAAAAAGTACTTACATGAAATTAAGTACTTATCAAGTTATTATTTTTTTATGATATTGCATTCCCTTGCAGTAATAGATGTGGGGATATCCATCTCGAACCATTTTTAAAATAAAAAACTAAAATACATTGTATTAGGACTAGGCATTGGAACTAATGACCTCTAAATGGGGCCAACACTGAAATTTTTTCAAATTGTTTCTATATGCATTGAAATTTGACATGGATAGATTGTTTGCATTACTTGAAGATATGGGAGGGTTTCCAAACTCAAATATGAATCACACACCCACTCTATATATATCTGATCGCGTCGTCGTTTAGTTTGAAATTTCTCGGATTAATGTCATGCATATTGGAAATCCCAAGACACTCGTCGTCATGATCGTGCTCTTTATATTCATATCCTATGATGCTCAAAACCAACATCATTCCAATTAGAATTCATATATAATGCCCTAAACTATAAGACATTCTTTGCAGATAGAATGTTTTTCCTGAGGGTGGAATACAATCTAAATTTGAAGGATTAGGTGTAAAAATGATGGCACTTATGTCCCAAACATCATTTGATTGCTAGTATCTTGGTATCTTTCAAGACTCTTATCTCTGCAAGGATCCCACAAGAGTACTTCAATAAGGGGGGGGAATATTTTTTCCCTTGTTTGGAATGCGATATAGTATGTTGGATATCTCGATGGAAAAATACCACAACCTTTATCACATATCTTATTTCAATAATTACACCAAAAAACCATTTTATAAGTGCCCATTTCAATTGAAAACAATTATCCCACCATGCCTTTGACCAACTTTAGCTAGTAGGTGATTTTCACCATGCTCACCTGAATCATGTCGTTCCTTGCAAAGACCACTTAATCACTATGAGATATACACAATACAACTTATGGATCCCAATCTTGCCATATTTTTTTTATTAATATGTCCTTCGTAGTTTTCAAGAACTATGTCCCCAAAAGGATCCTAAAATTGAACATCAAAGGGGAAAAAACATGATTCATGGGGCTTAGAGGTCGTGCATGTGGCTTTGAATGATGTTACATGGTATTCATTAAGGAGTGTATGGATTATATGGTGCAATGGACTATAGTCTATAAGAAAAATCTCTATGTCAAACCTGAAAATGGATAGTACCATATCTTGTTCATAAGACAAATATTCTTTGTATGTTGTCTTTGTGGTAGTTGAATCCCTCACAGACGATGCATGCAAATCACCAAAGATAAATGATATAACCTAAGGTCACCCTCAATTTTATCCCTTTATTATGGATTAGGCCATGAGAACCATCCCCAGAGCACCAAACATTAAAATGGACACCATATTTAACATGACCCATGATCTTGAGTGCTAATTAGTATGTCCTTAGACCCTAGGCCAAGGAATAGGCCCAAAGAAGCCTCCCTGATGTTACAAATATAAAAATGGCCACCATATCCCACTTACAAGCCAAAAATTTCCTATATAGGGATTGCATGTTAGCTTATGTTCCAATGCATGGATTATGGACCATAAAGGAAAATTTTATGGACTATAGACCTTATATTTTGACTTTGGACCATGGACTAGGCCCAAAAAACCATCCCCAATATGACAAGTCTTAAAATGGGAACCACAACTCACTCACATGTGAATTATTCCCTATGTATGGATTGTGAGGTGGCTTGAGACACACATGCATGGTTTATGATTCCCAAAGACAAATGTTATTGCCTAATTTTCCCAAACTATGCCCTTATCTCTATAGGTGAAATATTCCCTATGCATGACATGTAATGGATTGTGGGGCCACACATGGCCCATGAGTGCCAAATACAAATTTTATGGCCTCAGACCTAAGAATTTTTCATTGGACCATGGCATAGGCATTGAGAACCATCATTAGTGTGAGAATCCTTGAAATGGTGATCATATATCACTTGTAAGCTAAAGAATCAATATTCCAAATGTAATGCATGTGTGGTGGTTTGGGGTACTTATGCATCTAATTACTACGCACCTATCCCATACAACCAAAAACATAAGTGTCAACAGACATATATTAAAAATAAGCATAAATGCACGTAAAATATTAATTACTTACCCACACATCTAATTGATGCATCTTGTTGGTGACCATTCTCCTCATAGGTAAATGGTTAGTAATTTGTTAATTAGACCGACTAGGTCCAAGGGGGATAGGGGTTAATGAGTTAGTAATCACCAAACCTAGACCTTGGATTCACACCCCCTAACCTTCTAACTCATTGGTCCACACACATTAGAGAAAAAAAGATCAAGAAGATTCTAACTGAAAATGAGGATGATGATGACAATGACAATGAGGTCAACTTTTATTATTAGTAAAAATCATTGATCATGTAGAAAAAATTATTATGATGTAATTAAATTTATCACCCATCAAAATCTATGATTTTTTATTTGTCTTAGCTGGTATTAGCATTCAATTATGAAATAAATTTTCTACTCTGATATGAACGTAACAAAGAATGATAACAACAACAGTGATAAAAGTATGACAATAGAAAAGTGCCATTCAGAAAATGCACTTTCATGACAACAAAATATAACACTTTGAATCTTGAATGATAGTACTATGTCACATGTAAATTCTTAACTGACTTAGCTAGAAAAAGAAATTTGACAAGCCCCTATGGCCCAAGAATCATTTGATTGGTAGGATGTTGGTAGATTTCAATATTCTTATCTCTTATCTCTCAGTGCATGATCCCCATTGGGGACAATTCGAGAAAAAGGAAGAAAATTACAATTTTTAAAGGTAAAATCCAATGACAAGGCCATTTTTTTGGGTGGCGTCGGAGGATGTCGTTGGATTTTGGGTTCAAATGTAATTTTTTTATAAAAATGATTTCTTATGTAGGGCTTACATGGTGAAATGGACTATATTCTATAAGAACAATCTCTATGCCAAAACCTCAAAATGGATATTACCATATATTGTTCATAACACAATTATTCTTTGTATGATTCCTTTGTGGTGTCTGAAGCGCTCACTCATGATGCATGAGCACCAAATATAAATGATGTGAACTTAGGTCACCCTCAATTTTATCCCTTTATTATGGCTTAGGCCATGAGCACCATCCCTAGAGTACCAAATATTAAAATGGACACCATTTTTTATTCATGAACCATATATTCCCTATTTATGGCATGCGTTATGGCCTAAGGGACCACACATGTCCATGATATTTTAGATACAAATTTTATGACCTTAGACACTATCTTTTGGATTTAAACTATTACATGGGAATGAACAACAATCCCCAATGCACCAATCCTCAATATGGTGACCATATCTCACTTATAAGCTAAATATGCCATATGTAGGTTTTATGTTAATTAGTATTTCGTTAGACCCTAGGCCAACGAATAGTCCAAAAGCAACATCCTTGGTGTTACATATCTCAAAATGGCCACCCTATACTACTTACAAGACAAAAATTTCCCATATAGGGCTTGCATGCTAGCTTATGGTCCAATTCATGGCTCATGAACCCTAAAGAAAAATTTTATGGACTATAGATCTTATATTTTGACTTTAGACAATTGACTAGGCCCAAAACACCATCCCTACTATGAAATGTCTTAAAATGGGCACCACATCTTACTCACATGCCAAATATTTCCCATCTGTAGTAATTATATGCATAAGTACCCTAAACCACCACACATGCCTTACATTATGAATCTTTATCTTAAAAATGAGATGTGATCACCATTTCAAGGATTGTCACACCAATGATTGTTCTGAATGCCTATGCCATGGTCCAATGCCAAATTCTAAGGCCTTAGGCCATGAAATTTGTCTTTGGTACTCATGGGCTATGTGTGGCCCCACAAGACATTACATGTCATGCATAGGGAATATTTGACCTGTAGAGATAAGGGCATATTTTGGGAAAATAAGGACACAACATTTGTTTAAAATTTTTAATTGCAAATATAATATATAATTATAATATATATTAATTATATAATATATAAATTATATATAATTATAATAAATATTTTATATATGATTATAATATATATATTATATATAATTATAATATGTACTATTTATATATAATAAACCAAACCAAAAAAAATATTACATTTCAAACTTGTGTGCAAGGAGAACACACAAGGAGAGCACATGGGGAGAGACAAGGAGAGCCAAGGAGAGCATAGGAGGAGATCCAAGGAGAACACACAAGTAGTAAATCCCCAAAACCTGACATATGTGCGAGGGTACATTGGAGAAGGAGATCGAGGGCATGTCAGAGGAGACATAAGTCCCAGAGGGTTGAGGAGACTTAGCTAGAGGGAATACCGTGAGCACACCGAAGAAGGTTGAGTGGTAGTTCCACCAATACCACCCACAATTGCTAGATATAAAATGCTATATTATGTATCTATAATAGTGTGGAACCTTATCGCTCAGCCTCGAGGAGAAATGAGCAGGGCCTACTATTTTTCTTTCTTTCACCCACAAAGACCAAAAAAATCCTTGCAATGCCTTATTGTCTGTAAGAAGTCCTTCCTAAGAAATTATGTTCCCCCCCTTACTTTCTTGATGTGCACGGAACCCATGCCTTATTTTCCTCTCCTCCACAACTGGTAAATGCATGCATATATATCCACAACCCCACCTCATCTTTCTTGTAACAAAACAATCGTTCCGACACCAACGATAAGTTGATTCCTCAATGAATATAACACATAAATATACTAGAATTAAAGGAAGTTTTTTATTTTCCAAACACTCTTTCATCCACCCACCATGCATTTGAATACCAGTCATTGACTAGATACTAGGACCATGACATATAGACAATGGTAATGGAAATACCAAGCTAATATCTAGCTCCTAGGGTGATACAGGTGGATATTGGTGGCCACCCACCTATTCCAACTGGCTCCTCTTGTTCGTTTTTAGTTCAACACATTCTTTTGTACTTCTTTATAATTGTGGTTTCTACACTTATGGGGATATCTAAATCCCTACACATCTTCCAAGTGGACACTGGTGGCCTCTCACCTAATCCAACTAGATTATTTTGTATGTTTTCATGTTAGCACATCTTGATGTATTTCGAGGCCCGTTTTGGAGCCCTAAACATTGTTTTTTTGGCTTTCCACAGTCAATCTGTAGACTGAGTTAGAGTTTGACAGAGTAATGTGTAGTTCTCTGAAATTCCTTTTGAACAGGATATCGCATGCCTAAAATGGAGGTCGTATGAAAAATTTACGACCCTAGGAAGTTGAGGTACCAAATTACCCATACATGCATGAATTTTTGTATTTCGCCTCCTAAGGTTAGGTTTTGGGAATTCTAGGGTTTTGGAATTCATGAGTAATATCAAAAAGGCATATGGAGCCTCATTGTAATCATTCTGGTTAGATGGATGCGCATATAAGCCACATTTATTCTCAGAGATAGCTACCACCATTCGAGAAAGTGTTTCAGTTATACAGTTTTACAGTTTTAGCCCATTTCATTTATTCAATAGAAGATATTTTTCACTGGATATTTGTGTTGTTCTTCATATCTTTGTGTTTATCATATTTAGTTTATTGATCAATTCATTCCTCCTAAATCTGGATCAGTGGTATCAAAGCGGTCTTCTCTTTATTTATTTTTCTTCGTACATGTCCCTGACAATATCTGGGTATCAGAAGTTGCGACTGGAACCAATCGATCTGTTGCAATATCGATCGCGTCAACCCCAAAAAAACCCATTCAGGATAAAAATAAATATGATGGAGTAGGAGATCCTATTAAAATTTTTCTTGAGTAAGCCCTCACACAACAAATGAATGAAATGATGGACAAATTTGTGCATATCCTTCGATGACTGCCTACATGAGAAGCATCTTGATGAAGTTACCATGCAACCCCCTTGAAGGTACAAGTAAATTTTATATTCCATTATTTGAAGGAATGATAGATGCAGATGTTGTAGATAAATGATTGAATCTTCTCGAAGGGTATTTTTTGGTCCACAACTTTTCCGATAGGGAAAATATTACTTTTGCACTCCTCAAGGCCATCCCCCATGTTAAGGACTGTTGGGATACTTACTCTGAGAAAAGGGTCGTAGATGAATATACAATATTTGTGGTTCCCCCTACATGGGATTCCTTTCAGGATGCCATTAAATAAAAAAACTACCCTGTTGGAAGCTACGAGGACCAATACACCAAATGGACCACCCTGCATGAAGAAAGGGACCAAACAATATCATATTTCACAAATATTTTCCATACGCTTCACACCAAATTGGGTATCAAATACTCTGAGAGACATATGGTGCTCAAATACAGTGGTTGTTTTCATATATACATTCAAGAAAAAATGGGGTTTTTGGATATCGCCTCATTCGAAAGTGCTTATAGATACGTTGTCAAGATCGAGCAGAAATTTAAGTAGAAGAGGCAGGAGTTTGGATCTACAAACTCCTCACAGCTGAAGTAGGGAAAAGGAGACCTCAACCCACACAAAAGGGACCGAGCCGATATTTCCACTCTCAGGAAAACAAATCTAAGATAGAACAAAAGGGAAATGAGAAGATGAAGAAGGACACAAGAAAATGGTGTGAGTACTATAAAATCCCTTGGCACAACACTGAAGAATGTCACTCGAAGCGGTCACTCATGGATGAGCTGAAGGATTCTGAGTCAGAATTTGATTCTAATTATGAATAACATCCATAAGGATTGAATCGGAATATCGATGTTTAACCCATTGCCACTGTCAATACCACCAAAGTCCATCCAAGTGAACCAAAATAGCCATAGGAAGGAGAACACCTCTTTCACTCACATATGTGGGTAAAGGGGGATCCACTTCATTTCATTGTCGATAGAGGCAGTAAAAGTAACCTGATCTCAACAAAGGTCATCAAGCGGATGGACCTGCCAATGACACCGAACCCACATCCCTACACCATTGGATGGCTTCGCCTAGGGAGATATCTTCATGTCAGCCAAAAGTTTTGTCTTCCCTATGAAATCAAGACTTTCAAATATTAGGTATTGTGTGATATTTGTCCCCTTGAAGTTTGTGATGTTATTTTAGGAAAACCATTTTTGTGGAAGCGTCATGTTGTGTATGAGTCTAGGCCCCACAGTGTTATTATCACTTTGGGTAGACAATTGTACAGGATACCAGAGGTAGCGCCGCCTACCACTATTTCTTTAATCTCTGCTAAGAAATGCAGTAAGGTCATTTCATAGACTGGGAAGTTTGTCTTCTTTTTGATCCTTGCTCACAGTAAGAAGAATATTTCTGCCACATACATGGCCTCTATATAGAGATTCTCTTTCCAACATAAGCAAGTGGAAGAGATTGTGGAAGAATGCAAAGACATATTCTCCTCACACACTAGGGTATCGACACAATGCCAAGTCAATCATCCAATTGATGTGACCCCCGGTGCACCTCTACCTAATGGACCAGTGTATCATTGCTCGCTGATGGAAAATAATGAAATGAGGCATCAGATCCAAGAGCTTCTTCAAAAGGGGCACATCAGACCCAACTCCTCCCCCCGCAGAAGCTCGATTGTGCTGGTACAGAATAAGGAAGAGACTTTGTGACTCTGCATTGATTACATAGCCTTAAAAAAATCACACTCAGGAACTGGTACGTAATTCCAAGGATTGATGACCTTCTTGACCAACTCAAGGGGCTAAAATTCTTCAGAAATATTGACCTAAAGTCTGGCTACCACCAGATTCCCATTGAGCCAATTGATGTATGGAAGATAGCCTTCAAATCTAAAGAAGGTATATTCAAATGGCTAGTCATGCCCTTTGGCTTAAAAAATGCACCAACCACTTTCATGAGGTTGATGGATGATGTATTGAGACCCTACACCAACTCTTTTGTGGTGGTATATTTGGATGACATCCTCATCTTTAGCCGAACTTGGGAGGAGCACATGCGGCATATTCAACAGGTTTTGAGCACTTTGAGACAACACAAGTTAAATGCCAACTTGGAAAAATGATCTTTTGGAATGAACAAGGTCCAATACTTGGGCTACATTATGGATGAGAATGGGGTGCATGTTGAGCCAGATAAGATCCAAATCATCTGTGACTGGCCAACCCCAACCACACTAATCGAGCTTTGGAGCTTCTTGGTACTGGCCAACTTCTACTGACAATTCATGTTGGGATTCTCCCATATTGCATGGGCCCTCATCTAGGTGACCATGGGCAGTGGTAGGGAAAATTTTGTGTGGGGGGAGGAAAAACAACGAGAATTCAATGATATGAAGCATCACTTGTTCTCAGATATAGTACTCTCCTTTCTCGATATACAAAAACAATTCTATATTGAGACCGATGCATCTGACTATGTGTCAGGCCCAATTCTCACTTAACATGGTCACCCGGTGGCATACCATAGTGAGACACTCTGAGATACTGTCCGGAAATACCCCAACTATTACAAGGAAATGTATTCCATTGTAAAATCCTTTTGTTAATGGAAACATTACATTATGGGAAAGGAGACGATCATCCACATTGATCACAAGACTCTGCAGTTCATACAAACAAAGGAGAAATTATATAACAACCACCATCAAAAGTGGTCCACCTACCTGTAGTATTTCCATATCAACATCAAGTATAAGACATGGATATCAAATCATGTCATTGGCTGCCTCAGTTAACCTCACATGGCTTCACTCACCACTGTGCTCCATTCATGTGGACATGAGGCATCTAAGTGGCCCCAACTTTATCAACAAGATCCGAACTTTTCCACCACCTATCAGCTCTTGGGTATAGGCAGGATTGTCACCAATTTCCACATTGAGGATGAACTATTATGCCATCTAGGACATCTCTGTGTTCCTACAAGAGAGTGTGTAAATATGATTTGGTAATCCCACTGCAGTCGTATGGCAAGACATTTTGGCATGGAGAAAATTGTGGTCATTCTTTAGAAACATTTTTATTGGCCAAAAGTGTGACATGACATCAGGAAGAATATCAAATCTTCCACTTCTTGTGCCATTTCCAATCCATCCATCAAGAAGCAAGGATTATACACCCCTCTTCCTATTATTGAGAAGCCTTGGGAATCCATCTCAATGGATTACATGTCTGTCCTTTCGTTAACCAAGCACAACAATGACTACATATTTTTGGTCATTGATTGGTTTTTGAAGATGACTATCCTCACAGCCTGCAAGAAGAATATCACAGCAATAGATACTTCTAATCTCTTCTTTGAACGAGTTTGGGTCCATTTTTGGATACCACAGACCATCATCTTCGACTAGGAAAATAGGTTCCTCAACACATTTTGGTCGAGTCTCTGGTCAAAGTTGGACACCAAGCTCACTAAATCCACTGCTTTCCACCTCCAAACAAATGAACAGACAGAGATAATAAATCAGATGATCATGCACATCCTACACATGTTCAAATCTAAGCATCCACACAAATGGGATGAGAGTCTCCCATATGTTCAACATAGATACAGCATGGCTCTCCATAGCTCCATCATCCATAGCCCATTTCAAGTGCGGATGGTATTCCAACCCTTGGGTCCCCTTGATGTTGCACTACCTCTTGCCACCCCATAGACTGAATCTTCCCATGGTCAATATGAGATGAAAAAATCCATCAGATTCATTGAGAGGATTCAACACATCTTCCAACAGGTCCAGGATATTTTGTTCAAATCCAATGCTAAGTATAAGAAACACCATGATCAATAGAGGGTACCACACTAGTTTCATATTGGAGACAAATTATGGTTATATTTGTAGAATGCACGTCTCACAAGGCCCCATCAAAAGCTATGCCCACTTCACTATGGGCCTTACAATATCACCAAGGTTGTGGCTAGAAATGCTTTTGAGCTCAACACTCCACCCTTCCTTAGCCGACACCCAATGTTTAATGTGGACCTCATGCGGCCATATTTTCCACCATTATTGGACACCTCAGAGATCCCATAACAATTGACACCAACAAATCTCAACCAAGGACTACATGGAACAAGCATCCATTGATCAGATAGTGTACACAAAGGTCAATGACACTCACCAATAGCGAATCCAACTTTATCAGGTTTTCAATGCAGGTCAACTCCTACACCAAGGAAAATGGCTCACCCGGGGCCAAATCTAGTAGAATTTTCCTCACCTAATGGGGGAACTCAATGCAATGGATACCATTTCTTCCTAATTGGAGAGGATTTATCCAGGTGGATATTGGTGGCCACCCACCTATTCCAACTATCTCCTCTTGTTTGTTCTTAGTTCATCATGTTCTTCTGTACTTCTTTGTGATTGTGGGTTCTACACTTCTGGAGATATTTGAATCCCTACACATATTGAAGTTCGATACTAGTGGCCTCTCACATAATCCAACTCACTTATTTTGTATGATTTCATGTCAGCACATCTTGTTGTACTTCGAGGACCATTTTGGAGCCCTAAACATTGTTTTTTTGATCCCCACAGTCAAACTATAGACAAAGTCAACGTTTTACGGTGTAATGTGTATCTCTCTAAAAGAAATTTCCAATGGGATATCACACACCTAAAACGAAGGTCATATGGAAATGCTATGACCCTAAGAAGTTGATGTACAAGCTTACCCATAGGGGCTCACATGAATTTTGGCATTTCACCTCCTAGGGTTAGGTTTTTGGATGTCTATGGCTTTGGAATTCATGAGTAATATCAAAAACGCCTCTGGAGCCTCATTGTAATCATTATGCTCAGAAGGATATGTATAGAAACCACATCTCTTCATAGAGATAGCTACCACCATTTGAGAAAGTGTTTCGGTTATGAAATTTTACAGTTTCAACCTATTTCATTTATTCAATAGAAGATATTGTTCACTGGATATCTGTGTTGTTCTTCATATCTCTGTGTTTATCATATTTAGTTTGTTAATCAACTTGTTTCACTCCTAAATCTGGATCACAAGGTTGGTTGGTAAGAAAAGATTTTATACCTTCCCTCCATTCATTAAGTTTAGAGACGAAAAGAATATAAGAACCTCTAACATGCATTAGTTTAGGTTGGGAAAAGGTACTTTGATTTGTCCCATGTACATTGTGAGGACTTCAATTGGTCACCTCCCATCTTTTTCTTCCAGTACATACTGTAACTATGAATCATATTTTTACAATGTATGGATGGAATGAGGTTCTAAAAGAGAAATTCTAAATTCCCTTCCTTTCCACGTTTCCTTGTGTAGGAAGAGAATGACCTCTGTCATGTTGAAATACTTTGAATATATTTACTAAAATTGAAGGCATCTTGATATTCTTTGGAACTAAAAAAAAAAAAAACATTTCTTGACTAGGAACATGATAAGGATCTTGATTGATGTTGACAACCTTAAATTTTTCAAATGAGCATATTCTCAAGGCATTGAATACTAAAGAAGGAGGATAGATGTGAAACTTTCCTCTAGATTCTTGTATCATGAACTTTGAATACTTTTCCATATAATGATTTTGGTTCTCACTTGGAAGTACATCCAACCAATTCCATTCAATGGAAAGGTCCTCTCAAAACAAAAAATTGACTCTACTTTGTTAGCACATAAACCTGTCATGCTCTATGAGTTGTGTTTTCCACCTAAGTCTATAATTTTTGCCTGTTTTTCCTCTTTTGCAGACCAATTGTAAATTCTCCTCTCGGCTTATATTTTTCTGTTGTTGGTCTTCACCCATTCGATATACTTGTATTCTTTAGTGTCTCACCTGAGAAATATCTGCCTTAAGTTTTTATGTTTCTCCTAAGATAATCGCCTTATCGTTGCCTTTGTTGTTGATCTTTTGTTTGCCTGAGTCCTCTGTCAATCTTCCCAGTTGTTGTTCACAGGCCACAATCGTTAGCACCAAGCGTAGCACTTGAAGCTTTTAATATGGATTCAAATCAAGTGAGTGAGAAAGATCACCCCTCAATGGAAAAGATCCTTCAAGCCGATCAGATCAATGACCATCAAGTGATCGGGACCATACAATTGAAAAAGGAATAACGTTAGGCAGAGTTGTGAAATCGTGATTCCATATTAGCCATTAGTATCAGAAGGAAACATGGTGCATGATCATCACAGTCATGATTTCGCGAGTCAGAGAGATCAAAGAGAAAAGTCTTTGGAACTCGCAAAACGTGAAATAGAAAAAAGATCACAGTCGTTGATCGAAAGGGAGATCTGTACCGTTCAATCAAAGATAAATCAGGGCCGTCCGATCAAAGGAGACACGTGGCACCCGATCTGAGCATCACAATTTCACAACTTAGGGTTTTGAGCATGGAGTGCATCATGAATTTGCGATGCACAAAATTGCGATGTGCCTAAGAGTTAGGCCCACGATCGCAACCTAGAGTCACATAGAAGGTGGGGCCAAGAGAAAGATAAGTGCCCATTCAATCAACAGGATCACGATTTAATGGATCGAGTTTCAGAAGTGGAACATGGTGTCAGACCCCCAAAATGAAAAATCATGAAACGTTTGAGAATTGGACACGTGGTCTCAGCACATGATCACATGGGAATCAGGTCTAGAAAAAGGGGCCAACGCCCACCGCATAGCTGGAATTTCATATTGTCAGGGAAAATATCATGGCCATCCATTTTGAAGAAAGTCCGACCATTGATTAGAGTGGTCCATTTCACAGAAGCAAGCATCGGGATTTTTCAAAGAAAGTGGAGTGAGAACCCCCGAAAGACAAAATCATGAAATTTCATAGGGGATACATAAGGTCATGGCCCGAGGTCATGTGGTGCGATGGATAGGAGTTATACCAAGAGCCAAAAGTTCTCGTTTTGGTTTCATCAAAACATCTGCATGGTTTTGAAATGCTAGGCTTGACTTGGAGGAATCACAAACATATCCTGGAGCATTCATGGGCGTCAGGCTCCATCCCAATCCTAATGCAGCTAATTAATGGAAATGGGGGGAGGTAGTTGAAACCTCGTTTCACCCCATAAATGGAAATCATGGAAAGGCCAGCCATGGAAGCAGACTTTCAACCCAAGGACCCTTTGTCAACATATTTTCCTGCAAAGCCCATACCGATCCGAAATCGTGTTTGACAGAAGAACGCAAGTGCGGTCAGTTAGAGGAAGGCGAAGACGCCTAACATTGAATGTAATGACCATAAGACATTTATGAAGGGAGAAGTTTCTTTGAGTATATATACTCAGTTTTCATATTTTGTAAAGGTCAAATGGTTGAGCCAGGCTCCTTGATATTATAATATTTTTATGAAGAACAATGGTTCTCTGGTTATGTATTTATTTTTGAGATAACTTGATTAATCTAAGTCAACTTTCTTACTCCATATTATTTTCCTCTGATACTGAGAGAGTTCATGTTTGATTGATTCACATGGATTGTTGTAACTGTATTATGATAAATGTTTGATTATAGTACTGTTATGATTTCTTTCAACTTCCTTGAAATTTGAATCCAAGATGACCTTGTGTTTAATTTTTTCCTCCTTAGGCTGCTAGAAAATTTGATGTTCATAGCAAACCTCTACACCTTTCTCACTAAATCTCCTCCTACTCACCCTTACTCCAACTTACTCACTGAAGTTGATTCAAGGCCTTAATGGTTGGTGCATGCTAGTCCATATTTCTAAGTTAGAATGTTATTATCATTGAGTTCTCTCCATTTGATCACCTAAACCTCATTTAAATTTATTGTATAAACTGATGGGTACTGGGCTTACCTTCAATGCAATCTGAAGGTGAATTCTAGTGCTAACATTTATGGCGCCGTTGTCGAGGACGAAATTGAAGATTTTCCCTGGGATTGAATGAAAAAGATTACTAGTTATGAATGTGTATCATAACTTAATACATCCAAATATTGAAACTGTGAACCTGGCGACTCCACTGTGGTGACTCCATTGAAGAAAATCCACTAGCAACTCCATTGTTTTAGTTGTGGCTTCTAGAGGCAGACACATGAGCTCTACTCCACAAATTCCTTTAGCAACACCCGATGTTGACCCAAAGAAACTTAGAAGAAGGAGAAAGGCCCTTTGAGAAGGAACTTCCACTGTTGAACCAAATATTTCTGATGATTTTCATGATCCTTCTATAGAAATTCCAATATTTGCTTCTCATTTTCTTATTTTTCCATCTGTTGGAGTTTCTCGAACTTTAAATTTTTGGAGCGTTAATGTTGATTTTTCCCCTCTCGGTCTGGGATTAGAGGGAGAAATCCTTGTCACTCCTCTCTCCCCTGAAATTGTATCATGGTTTAGACCTAGCACCTCATAATATTTCCCTAC
The DNA here is from genome assembly GCA_009831015.1 of Picea engelmannii. Lineage (NCBI taxonomy): Eukaryota > Viridiplantae > Streptophyta > Pinopsida > Pinales > Pinaceae > Picea > Picea engelmannii. The sequence goes on along the minus strand of ML778657.1, from coordinate 1,092,909 downwards.
CCCAGGCTTTACCACCCCTCCTCCTATTACTGTTTCTACTGCACAAAGAGAAGCCTCTGCTCCATCAATCCCTGTAGCATTTTCTCTAAATCCTATGTTGTTCCCCTTTCCTCCCAAAATCTCAGTTCCAGTCTCCCCTTTTCGAACTCCATCCCCTCCTAATTCTCCTCCTCATATCATCCCTATGGCAGGTGCCAATACTCCTAGAAACAAAATGGATTCCATAGTCACTGTAAGATACGCCCCTCTAATCCTACCTCAACCAATGAATGCTCTCCCTGTTGGATATTACTTAAAGTATATGCCCAAGTTTAGGGGAGATGAAGACATAACTTTTGAAGAGAACCTTGCTTCCTTCTACAGTTATGCAGACAATTTGAATATTGAAAACGAGGATGTCTGGATGAGAGTCTTTTTCTAGAGCCTTGATGGTGAGGCTACAAAATATTTTAAGGGATTAACCCCTGGATCTATTGTTGGGATTGAGGCCCTAGATGATGTTTTATTAAGGCAATGGGGGGATAAAAAGGATTTTATGTATTATATCACAGAGTTTGGGTCCCTGAAGAGGAAAGAGGGAGAATTAGTCTTTGATTTCTCCAAAAGATTCCATAAAATGTACAATAAGATCCATGCCGATATAAAGCCTACATAAGCCTCTGTTAAAATTACTTATGTGAGTTCTTTTGACCTAGATTTCTACCTCCTGTTGAGAGAAAGAAGAGATATTTCCTTGGCTCATATGAAATATGCAACCTGGAAGTAGAATCCAATGTATTAGCAGTTGGCAAACTTAGGAATAAAGCCAGAAAAGATAGAGGAAGGGGAAGATATGAAGCCTCTACCTCTGGTTCCTCTATCCCCCCCCCCCCTCAAATGGATGAAGTAACCAAGTTACTAAAATAATTTATACTAGACTGGACAGATTGGAAGTAGAGGGGAAGCCAACATACAAAAATCCTCAAAATATTGATAACATAGGCAACTTCAAAAGGCCAAATAACAATGCTCCTCAGATTATGCCTAGGGAACAAAGGAACAAAGATAGAGATGATCAAAAAATTCAAACCTCTCTCCAAAATAACCTTGTTTCTGATGAGGAAAGGGAAGAAGAAGAGCTTGAACCTGAAATTCATTGTACGGAAGATCCCTCTCCATTTCCCCATTTGACTCAATCTGCATACGAGGAGTCCCTCATAGATATCCAAATAAATGAGTTGAGTAAGGGGGAGAAGGAAAATAGTGGTCCCAACAAATAAAAACTCTAGTCTAAGAAGAAAGAATGGAAATCAGACATCCCTGATCAACTTGCCAGAGTAGAGAAGCTTGCTAAAGATGCAGTAAAAAGAAGCAAAGAAAAGAAATCTCAGAATCCCTCACCAGTATCCAAAGACCCTGTCCTAGAGATGAGAGGAATTTCGAAGATCCCTTCCTTCTTTAGTTTTGAGCATGAAATACAAAAGATCAAGATCCTCGTACCCCTTTCAAAGCTAATCAAAAATGAAAATTTCAAAAAATACCTATCTAAGTGGTTGCATCCCGAGCCATCCTACCATTCCACAGACTCAGTAAACCTTCAAGATGAAAAATAAGCAGTCATTGTAGGTCCTATGGTATAATATAGAGATGATTCATCCCTCCTTTCTACACATCCCTGAACATACATGATAAGATGTTGCATAATTGTCTGATGGATTCAGGCGCATCTCATAATCTCATGCCCAAGACTTTCATGGAAGAAATGGGACTAGAAATCATGAAAGATTATCATGATTTGCATTATTTTGATTCAAGGAGAGTGCAATGTCTCAGGGTTATCAAAGATCTAGTCGTGACCTTGCTTCAGTTGCCCATGAAAAATGTGGTCATGGATATCATGGTGGATGATGTTCCTCCTAATTTCGGCATGCTTTTGTCAAGGTCTTGGATAAAAATACTGGGGGGAACTTTTCAAATGGACCTCACATATGCTACCATCCTTGTGTTCAGGGGGGGAGCATAGAATATTGTACAGAGAAGCCCAGTTGGCCTACATTATCAATGATGAACCAGACCCCACAAACTACCCTATCTTTTCCCTTGATACTGATTTGGGATCTAGTTTGTTACAACTCACTGATACTCTTGAGGCTCCTCTTGAAATCAGAAATCAACCCATATTTTTTAGTGAAATACCTCCTCCAACTACTTCTCTGTGGAAGATGTTTTTCTACGGAGCCTCTTCTAGGGAGGGTGTTGGTGCCATAGTGGTTTTTGTGTCACCATGTCAAGAAACCCTATCCCTATCATACAAGTTAGAGTTTGAAGCTACCAACAATGTGGCAGAATACGAGGCTCTTGTTTTGGGTTTGAGGGTTGTGAAAGATATGGGGATTGAAGAGGTAGCAGTATTTGGGGATGCTGAACTAATTGTTCATCAAGTAAAAAAAAATTATCGAGCCAAGCATCCTAGGATTAATACTTACAAGAATGAGGTGTGGGACCTAATTGACAAATTATTCTTATCCTTCAACATTACATTTGTTCTAAGAGAGGAAAATACTATGGCTAATTCTTTGTCTACCTTAGCAAGCCAGTTCAATATCCCATAGCTACCTAAGGTGACCCTCCCCCTCAAGTATTTTTGAATAAAATTTCTAATCACTGTATTGTCCAACTTCTAAGCAACCACATCCCAAAGGGGCTAGTTCCTTTGGAAGGATTCTTCAATGGGAACGATGTGGCAGTGAAGCTTAGGGGCTTGACTGAGAATGTTGAAGTAGCTGAGTGAAACATCGGTACATAGGAGGATCCAAAGTTTTTCAAGTTGTGAAGCATCCTTTCAAGAGAGTAGAGAGCCGAGTATACCGAGCTATTAAAAGAATTTGCCAATGTGTTTTCCTGTACTTATGAAGACCTCAGAACATATGATACCAGCATCATCGAGCATAAGCTCCCATTGAAAGAGGAGGCCTAACCATTTAGGCAGAGATTAAGAAAAATAAATCCTATGTTTCCCCCTATCATAGAGAGGGAGGTGAAGAAATTGTTGGATGCCCGAATCATTGTCCCGTTGCGATATTCTGAATGGGTGGACAACCTGGTCCTGGTGAGGAAAAAGAACGAAGAAATCAGACTCTGTGTCGATTTCAAGAACCTGAATAGAAGCTCCAAGAAGGAAAATTACCCTTTTCCAACAATGGAACACATATTACAAAGGGTGATAGGTGCATCCAGGATTTACATGATTGACGGATTTTTTGGCTACAATCAGATTTATGTCCTGCCTGAAGATAGAGAAAATATAGCCTTCACCACTCTGTGGGGCACATTCATGTATGCTAAAATTCCTTTCATATTTATGAATGTAGGAGAGAACTTCCAAAAATCCATGGATATCACCTTCATTGGAGAAAGGGATAATATTTTGGTCATCTATTTGGATGACATAACAATCTTCTCCATATCTGATGAAGAACATTGTTGTCATCTGAGAAAATTCTTCCCTAGAATGCAAAAGGTTTGGGATCTCCTTAAATCCAAAGAAATCGTTGTTTTCCATGATGGAGGGAATGTTATTGGGGCATATAGTATCTTCTGAAGGAGTAAGAATTGATCCCAGTAGGGTGGAAGCAATCAAAATCTTTTCACTCCCAAGGTCCAAGAAGGAGGTTCAGTCTTTCTTGGGGAAAGTTAATTTCCTGAGAAGGTTTGTTTCCAATTTTGTCGAATTGGTGAAGCATATCACAACCATGATCAAGAAGGGGAATGAAGTAAAATGGGTTTTTGGACCCAGATAACCCTTTGACCAAATCAAAAAATCATTGACTGAAGCACCTGTGCTTATTAGTCCTGATTACTCCAAGGATTTTCTGATCTTTTCTTTTGCTTCTTTTGATATAGTGGTTGTTGTTCTATTGCATAAAAATGTTGAAGGGATTGAGCAGCCTATTTCCTTTTTCAGTAGGGCACTAAGAGACATTGAGCTAAAATATGACATCATGGAGAAATAGGCCTATGCCTTAGTGAAATCTCTCAAATATTTCAGAGTCTATGTGATGTATTCAAAGATCATCGACTATGTTCCTTCAGCCTCTGTAAAGGATATTCTCATTTGACCTGACATAGACGGGAGAAGGTGCAAATGGATTGCCAAGATCCTTAAATTCGATCTGGAGATCAAAACCATGAAATTGATCAAAGGTCAAGGTTTAGCCAAGATCATTGTTGGTTGAATCTAATTGTGAATCTTTGGGGGTTAACTTCATCAACACTTGCTTAGAAAATCAACAAGATAGGTTGTATGATAGCAGTTCTCAGGAGGGTTTTCCGCTAGCAGAATGCACCTGGTACAAAGATATTATATTTTTTATGAAATATTTAAGGCCCCCCGATGGCATGCAAAGGAATAAGGCAAGAGATTTAAAGATCAAAGAAATTAAATAATGCCTTGTTGAAAAAAATTTATATTGGAAAGATCCCCTGGGGGTACTTCTGAGGTGTTTAGACCCACACAAAGCACAAAGTATTATGTTTGACTTTCACGAAAGTTTGTGTGGGGGCCATCACTTCTGGAGAACGATAGCCCATAAAATTCTTAGGGATGGTTATTTATGGCCTACTCTGTTCATTGATGTTAGCGCAAAAGTCAAAGCCTGTGCTAAATGTCAGAAATTCTCAAGAAAGAAGCAGCTAAAGCCCCTTCCATTGAAAGCTATGGTTGCTACAGGTCCCTTCCAGTAGTTGCACCTAGACTTCATTGGAGAAATCCATCCTACATCCAATGGTTAGCATAGATGGATCCTGACTACCACATATTACTTTACCAAGTGGATAGAAGCTATTCCCACAAAGATTTCTTCTCACAGAGTGATCACCAATTTCCTGGAGGATATCATAGCAATATTCGGCTTCCCAAGTAGAATCTTCATACACAACACAACATCCTTCAAAACCAAACCATTAATCCAATTCTATGAGCAATTTGGAATCAAGCTGATTCACTCTACCCCATACTACCCCCAAGGCAATGGACTGGCATAATCCTCTAACAAAAGCCTCATCAAAAACATTAAAAGACTGTTAGAGGATAACAAGAAAGCGTGGGATTCAAAGCTCATGTTTTCTTTGTGGGATGATAGAGTGACAATGAAAAGATCTCTCAGCGTCTCTCTGTTCCAGCTTGTATATGGAACTGAAGTAGTTTTTCCCTCTCAACTAGCCTTTCATGTGGCGAAATTATTTCAATATCACCAAGGTGAGCCCAATGATATGATTAGAAGAATCCATCAGCTGGCAGAAGTGCAGCAGACTAGAGAGAAGGTAAGGGACAGAGAACATGACCGTCAGCAAAAAATCAAGCAAGATTTTGACAGGGAGAGAAAGAAAGAGGATTTCTAGCTGGGAGATCTAGTGCTCAAATGGGATGCCCCCAGGCAGGACAAGGGAAAGCATGGTAAATTCAAAGCCCTTTGGATCAGAGCCTTCAATATTTCTAAGGCATTTCCCAATAATACTTATAGGTTGCAGAGTTTGGAGGGTGATGAATTTTTTGCTATCCCTATAAATGGGCACTTCCTGAAAAGGTTTTTTGTTTAAAGCCGCAATCGGTGTCCCACCACTATAAGTACCATCTCTGCTTTATGTTTATTTTGTTTAGTTTTAATAAGAGACTCCATAAGCCAAATCAAGGCACTAGAGTTGTGCATTCTTGGAAGCTGAGAGGGAGCATGCCATCCCCCATGGAGCATAATGTTAGCACATAAACCTGTCATGCTTTGTGAGTTGTGTTTTCCACCTAAGTCTATAAGTGTTGCCTATTTTTCCTCTTTTGCAGATCAATTGTAAATTCTACTCTCGGCTTATATTTTTGTATTGTTGGTCTTCACCCGTTCGATATACTTGTTTTCTTTAGCTTCTCACCTGAGAAATATCAGACTTAAGTCTTTATGTTTTTCCTAATGCAATCACATCTCTCATTGCCTTTGTTGTTGATCCTTTTGTTTGCCTGAGACCTTTGTCATTCTTCCTAGTAGTCATTCACAGGCCTCAATCCTCAGCACCAAGCACAACACTAGAAGCTTTTAATATGGATTCAAATCAAGAAAGAGAGTAAGATCACCCTTCAACAACAAAGATCCTTCAAGCCAATCAGATAAAGGACCATCGGGTGATCGAGACCATACAGTTGCACGAGGAATACCATCAGGCAAAGTTGGGAAATTACGATGCCATCTTAACCATTGGTATCAAAAGGACACATGGTGCATGATCAACATAGTCATGATTTTGCGAGTCAGAGTGGTCAAAGAGTAGAGTCTTTGGAACTCGTGAGACACGAAATAGTGAAAATCTTGTAGCTGTTGATCGAAAGGGAGATTTCGACTGTTTGATTAAAGGTAAATCTGGGTCGTTCGATCAATGGAGACGCATGCCACTCAATTTGGGCATCACAATTTCGCAACTTGGGGTTTTGAGCATGGAGTGCATCATGAATTCACGATGCGTGAAATTGTGACGTGCCTAAGAGTTAGGCCCACGATCGCAGCTAAGAGTCACATAGAAGGTGGGGCCAAGAGAAATATAAGTGCCCATTCAATCAACAGGATCGTGATTTCATGAATTAGGTTTCAGAAGTGGAACATGGTGTGATACCCCCGAAATGTGAAATAGCGAAACATTTGAGAATTGGGCCTGTGGTCTCAACACATGATCACATAGGAAGCGGGTCTAGAAAAAGGGGTCAGTTCTCATCGCATAGTTGATGTTTCTTATTGTCAGGGAAAATATCATGGTCATCCATTTTGAAGCAAGTCCGACCATTGATCAAAGTGGGCCATTTCACAGAAGCGGGCATAGGGACTTTTGAAAGAAAGTGGAGTGAGAACCCTCGAAAGAAGAAATATTGAAATTTCATAAGGGATGTGTAAGGTCGTGGCCTGAGGTCATGTGGAGCGATGGATAGGAGTTGTGACAAGAGTCGAAATCACTCATTTTTGTTTCATCAAAATATCTGCGTGGTTTCCAAACGTTGGGCTTGACTTGGAGGAGTCGCGAATGTCTCCTGGAGCATTCATGGGCATTAGTCTCCCTCCTAATCCCAATGCAGTTAATTAATGGATATGGGGGGAGTTAGCTGAAATCTCGTTTCACCCCATAAATGGAAAGCATGGAAAGGCCAGCCGTGGAAGCAGACTATCAACCCAAGGACCGTCTGTCAACGAATTTTCTTGGAAATCCCATACTGATCTGAGATCGTGTCTGATAGAAGAACGGAAGTGCGGTTAGGTAGAGGAAGGAGAAGATGCCTAGAATTGAATGTAGTGACCAGAGCACGTTTCTAAAGGGAGAATTTTCTCTGAGTATATATACTCAGTTTTCATATTTTGTAAAGGTCGAATGATTGAGCGAGGCTCCCTGCTAATGTAATATTCTTACGAAGAACAATGGTTCTCTGGTTATGTATTTGTTTTTGAGACAAATTGATTAATCTAAGTCATCTTTCTTACTCCATATTATTTGCCTATGATACTGAGAGAGTTCATGTTTGATTGATTCACATGGATTGTTGTAATTTTATTATGATAAATGTTTGATTATAGTACTGTTATGATTTCTTTCAGCTTCCTTGAAATTTGAATCCAAGATGACCTTGTGTTTAGGTTTTTCCTCCTTAGGCTGCTGGAAAATCTGATGTTCATAGCATACCTCTACACCTTTCTCACTAAATCTTCCTCCTACTCACCCTTACTCCAACTTATTGACTGAAGTTTATTCAAGGCCTCAATGGTTGGTGCATGCTAGTCCAGATTTCTGAGTTAGAATGTTATTATCATTGAGTCCTCTCCATTTGATCACCTAAACCTCATTTACATTTACTGTATAAAATGATGGTTACTGGGCTTACCTTCAATGAAATCTGAAGGTGACTTCTAGTGCTAACATACTCCATGCAAATTTAAGAAAAAAAAAAATTATAGTTACAACAGGAAACATCCCTTAAAGTGGTGGAAACACTCCTTTTGGGAGCTCCACTTTCAATTTTCCTTTCTACATTACTTGCATCAGATTCAAATTCTATCATTTTCACTTGAAGCCTCATTATTAAAACCATGTTATCTCATGTCATCCAAAATACAACTAATTTATAAATCAGTGCAAACAAATAAACAATTTATTGTTCTACGGAAAAATCTGCAATGAATTACACTCTACAACCTTTGATATTGTTGAGAATGAGTGTACCAAAAACAAAATTCATAATCATTTGGTTTAGATCAGAAAGTACCACCAAACCAATTTTAAAAATGAAATTGTCTATAAATGATGTCATGGTCATGGTCCTTGTGGAAGAGAGAGAGAGAGAGAGAGAGAGAGAGAGAGAGAGAGAGAGAGAGAGAGAGAGATAGCCACTAGAATTTCAATGAGGCCATTGTTCAAACCGTTGAGACTTTGACAACCAACACATTAACTATTATGACTTATTTTAAGAGTTATTCACCCTTTCTTCTTTCGATCTTCACATGTTCTCCCATTAATATGACAATATGTTAAGAGTTGGGATATATTAGGGGTGAAATACCCTAGAGATGGGTGAAAATCCCTTAACTATGGATTAAGACAAGTACCAAGTGCACTTTCCTAGTCATTAGAATGATTAAGGAAAACAATCATAGATATGAAAAATCATATGTAAAATAAAAATGAAGAGGAGTATATGTGCAATGTATCAAAACAAAAATTTGCAATATCTAAGTAAGGATAAACTTTCATGTAAAGTGGAAATAAAAAAATTTAAGGAACTAGTGAAGAATATAATGTAAACTTGAGATAAGTACCTCTAACCATCTAATAAAGAGTATATGGATTTGTTTGTGAGGTTTTCCATGGAGGCACATTGAATCCTCTAAAAAATCCAAGTCTAATATCCTCCACATGAATCTCATCCTCTACTAGCTCTTCCACTTCAAGATCTTCACTTGCTATTTTGTTGGCTATCAATTCATCAGTGTCGATGGATTGAGAAAACCTACCTTACATGGCTAGTTTGAATCTTTTTGTTTTGGCAAAAATCATGAATGACGTACCCTATCCTCCATGAGCCAACTTGGTAAATCATTAATACACATTTTACATTTGACATCCCCAAATTTGAGGGTTGATCTAGTGAATATCATCAAACCATCTGTTGAAATTTCATCTACAATGCTCATCAAACAACATTAAAAAAATATTTTTTATAACTTATATTGTTTTAGTGCACCCAGTACAAAAAGGAATCTACTAAATTCCACATTAATAAAACCATTCATACTCATGCCATCTTTGAGTCAATAGATTTAAGGAATTTTTAACCTTTTTTCAACCATAGTTCCATATCATGGACCATATCCATAAGTGGTGTTGATGAAAACTTATGTAAGCTTATGATTCATGATACTCTCCTCTTAGATTAGTTTTTGAAATATTACCTACCCATCATTGTCAAATATGTGGCCACCACCATGCCTCAGTCTAAAGACAAGACTATTTTGAAATTGAATCAACTTGACCTCAATTATGCCAAATTAGGGTATTTATATTCCATTATCCGATATTCCACTTGGAACCATCCTCATGAGTGTCTAATACTAGGGTCATCTCATGCTACTAATGAATTTAATGATTTTCTTACATACTCCACAATGAAGAAGAAGGGAAACAAGAACTAGAATCAAAACTTGTGGTAATAGGGATCTTAGTCTAACCAAACTACTAATGATGGGGGAAATGAGTCAAACCTACCTCCCCATCCCAACTAAAATAATACAGTCAATCAAGGAAAAAACAACCAACTTAGAAAAACCTTCCTTGCACACTTTACAAATGATATGGATATTATAGCTACCATCTTTGCCCCAAAATAAATAATTTCATTTATTGAAATCCTTATCATGTGAGTCAAGTTATAATACACCAAGAGATTTCCAGTACTAAAATATCAAGGAGGTGACTATATCCCAAGTTAAAGCCATTTTTGGGCTTGAATGAAACCTCTCAACAAGAAGGAAATTCCTCCAAAAATGTTTAAGGAGGTGACACCTAGTAAAATCATTTTGGGGGTTAAAATATACTTGAGGCATGAATGAAAAATCTTCATGAAATGATAGAGGGTGTGAATGCTATCGATCTCATGAATTATTTCATGATAACATGATAACTTGGAATGAAGCTTGCAAAGGTATTTAAAGATAATATGCGAGTGACACAATTCCATTAATTCTCATGTTTTATAGCTTGTAGAGGGAGAACGAGTCAAATTGTTTTGGCTCCGGAAATGAATAAAGCTTTAGTATTCAAAAAAATTTAGGGAGGCTTAAGAGTTTCTCTATGAATACTTAACATTTCAAACTTTGGGACCACCTGAAAATGTCACTAAAGGTGACAATAAATTTTATTCTATGACAAAACATATTATTTAGGCATTCTTCGAAACAATTTTTGGGCAATATTAATGTTCCCATAGTTGGCATACATATATACAAGGCCAATGCTCTCAATATATACGTGAAACTCTTATTATTGTGAATCACATTTTTGAATCAAGATATTGTTGTAGCATTCTACTAATGTTTGTTAACTATTTCTCGCATTCGATGGAGTGAAGGTACAACCAAACATGTATTTGTCATTATTAGCACCAAAAGTTACCACTAGATTGCGATAGAGGTAAGCCCGATACCCATAAGTATTTTATGTCATAGGTTGGTTTTCAAGGAGGTCAAATGGGCGAAGACTCGAGATGATATCGTTTTAACTCAGAAAAATAGACTAGCAGACACAAACATGTGAATTCTTAGTTGAACTTCAGTTAGGAGGTTGTAGTAAATGTGAGTAGGAGGAATACTTCAACGAAGAATGTAGAGGTTTGTCGTGAACATCAGGATTTTCGGCATACTAAGGAAGAAAAAATTAAACCCAAGGTCTTCTTAAATTCAAATTTCAAAGAAACTGAAAGGAATTATAACGACACTATGATCAAACATTCATCATAATACAGTCAAAATAATTCATGTGAATCAGTCACTCATGAACTCTTTCAGTATTGGAGGGAAATAATATGGAGTAAGAAAGATGACTGCCATATAACAAGAAGTCTCAAATGCGTATACATAACCAAAGAACCAGAGTGTTCATTAAAACTTTACAATACGGGAGCATTGCTCTACCATTGACCCTTACAAAAATGGAAAACATGCCTGCATATACTTGGAACTGGCTCCCTACATAAACACGCTCTGGTCACTGTATCCAACGCTTGGCTTATACATATTCCTCTGTCAGGTCGCACTTTCATTCTTCTATCAGACGCGATCGCAGATCGATATGGGATTGCAAGAGAAAACACTCATAGGGGTACCACGGGATGACAACTTTATTTTCCATGGTCGGCTCCTCCATGCTTTTAATTTATGGGATGAAACGAGGTTTCAACTACCTCCCCCATTTCCATTAACTAATTGCATCAATATTGGGATGGAGCCCTTACACCCATGAATGTTTAGGTGAGCACACAACTTCTTTGAGTGAATCCTGGTGGCTCGAGGCCACACAGTTATTTCTCTGCAATAAATTTGGGCGCTCCAATCTTTGCGCAACTCCTTTCCATCACCCCATGCGACCGTAGACCATGACCTCAGGCTTAAATAATGGAATTTCAGGACTTTTCATATCAGGATTTCTCACTCCCCTTGATTCACAACATTGCTATGCCCAAAATCACGAAATGGTCAAATTTAGATCGACAGTTGGATACGCTATGAAATTGACGGTCAAGATTGCTTCCTAAAAGACCCCACGACACCAAATCCATGTGACAGGTGCTAATCTTCTTCCCAGACCTGCACACCATAGGGCCATAGGCTATGACCATGGGCCCAAACTTTGAGTGCTTCCCAATTCCGCATGTCAGGAATTTGCGCTGTGCTCCATGCTCGAAACCCTGAGTTGCAAAATTGTGATGCTCGGATCTGCTGACATGCACCCCTCTTTGATTAGACGACTCTGATCATTTTGCAATTTTGCGCTTTGTGAGTCCTCAGGACTCAGCCCCTTGACTGTTCCATTACCCTAAATCATGAAATGATTAATAGTGTGCCACGCATTCTGCTGAGAAGGACGACCCAGAGCATTTTGCGATTTTGCATTTCGCAAGTTTTAAAACTCTATTCCTTGATCGCTCCACCTTGAAAAATCATGAAATTCCAATTGTGCACCATGTTTCCCCTTGGTTGGATGGCCTAGATCTTCTATGCGCCTTTCTCAAATTCAAAATTTCCGAAGTGGCACTTTCCCTGGTCCCGATACATGCACGCCTTAGAAGAACATGCCCCGACTTTGGTTGAAACACATTTGTGGGATTTTTTAAGCCCCCTTTATTTTCACTTGGTCATCCAAGGGTTGAAACTGAAGGGAAAACACTCCCCTGGAAGAATATGTGCTCACATTAGGCTCCACAGGGGATAGAGTCCTCTCTGCAAGGATCTAAGATATCCTTTTGCAGTTCCAGTGGCCTTTTGTTGGGCTATGGAGTCGAGCCCAAAAACATCCCGATGAAAAGTATCAGTCGATAAGTAAAAAAAAACAAAACACACATTATCCAAGGAGATTATTTATGTACAGTCCTAAACTAATTGATTTTCACAAAATGCTAGGTGAAATAAAACTTCCACCATAGACATTCAAGTAACTTCCTGACTGGAAGTTCTTCTACTTTGTCAGTGACCATTAGCAGATGTTGCAACCATGAAAACAGAATGGTTACACCCTTCAACTTATCTCCAAGGGCTGAAGTTGATATAAAATAGGGTGGCTCCAAGATATGAAGGAAATTCCACTCCATGTAATCGTTGATAGGCTCATAGAATGAGTGGAAAATCCTGTGAAACTGGTAGCAGAAAGCCCTCTTTGCTCCAAACCTGCTCATATAGGGTAGAATGTCACTGGTAGGCATGGGTGGATGAGAATCTGATGCAAGATGATTGATCAGGTGATGGTTGCCCACTTGTAGTCTCTGGACAGGAGACAAACTGGCCCTTCTGCTGCTCCTCTGGTTCTTCAGGTTCTTCTTCTTGTCTCTCCCAAGGGTCAGAATCATAATCATCATAGAAAGGACCCGAGGGGAAACTTTTCTCTTCATCATGCTAGTCAGGATGGATAATTTCCTTATAAAAATCTTCTCTAATGGATAAAGGACAGGTCTCAGGTGCATGCTCTTGGAAATCCTACACATCCAGCTCAGAATCTGACTCGTAGTTGTCATATACAGGCTAGGTGCTCCTCTGGTCAACAAACTTTAATGTGGTCCTCTGTTTCTTTTCATATGAATAATAACCAAATCTAGGGATAACAGTCATATTAGGAGAAAAAGGAAGGGCCTCTATAGAAATGAAATCTTCAATACTATCATCATCAGTAGGGATGTCAATAACATCCTCCTCGAGAGCTGGGAAATCCTTTGTGCTTTCTCTAGATTCCAACCTTTCTAGTTTGGAAGAGAGAGGTTTAATCAGCTCCATTACTTCACCCAGAGTATCTTCTTCTTCATGGTCCTAATCCTTACAACCTACATAAGAAACAATTATATCTTGAAAACAATTGTTGTATCCCTCACAACACCTATGACAAATTAACTCAGAGGGATAAAACTTTTGACAATGAGCATTGAAATCATGAAACGACTCCAGGGAGGATATGCTAGCAGGGGGTAAAGAATGATACCACTCATGATCATCCCCTACTAACAAGAACAAGAAAAGCTTGATCAATACATCCTCATGATGTATCTCCCATTGGTGCATGAGTTCATGAAACTCATGGAGATGTTGAGAAGAGTTTTCCTCCTTGCTCTCTCTAAATAAAGGAAAATAATCATTCCATTCATTTGGAGAAGGAACAACATTGGGAAAAATAGGAACAATAGAGAAATTAAAGGGAACAAACCTCTAATCTAGGATTTTTTCCTTTTCAAACCAGTGGAGTCACCAATCACTCCTTCAACCATGGGGTCGCCAGGTGGATGATATTCATAATGAGTGTGTCTAGTCTTTGTCCACCATCAAAGATCAGCTTTGATCATTGTGTTCTCCCAGGGGGATACCAGGTGTAGCCAGAAGCAGTCACACTGAAACAACAGAGATGAGACAATGGAGTTGTCTCAGTGGAGTCGTTAGGTGCACAGTTGAAATATTTGAAGTACTAAGTTTTGATGCACCTTCAGAACTACTAAACATTGTCATTCAATCTTAGGGAAAATCTTCAATTTTGTCCCCAGCAGTGATGCCAAAAATGTTAGCACCAAAAGTCACCCCTAGATTGCGACAGAGGTAAGCCTGATACCCATTAGTATTTTAGGTCACAGGTTGGTTTTCAAAGAGGTCAAATGGGCGCAGACTCAAGATGATATAATTATAACTCAGAAAATTAGACTAGCATACACAAGCAGGTGAGGTCTTAGTTGAACTTCAGTTAGTAGGTTGTAGTAAAGGTGAGTAGGAGGAAGAATTCAATGAAGAATGTAGAGGTATTCTGTGAACATCAGGCTTTCTGACAACCTAAGGAAGAAAAACTTATACCCAAGGTCTTATTGAATTCAAATTTCAAAGAAACTGAAAGGAATTATAAAAACACTATGATCAAACATTCATCATAATACAGTCACAATAATTCATGTGAATCAGTCACTCATGAAATCTTTTAGTATCAGAGGGAAATAATATGGAGTAAGAAAGTTGACTGTCATATAACAAGAAGTCTCAAATGTGTATACATAACCAGAGAACAAGAGTGTTCACTAAAACTTTACAATGCGGGAGCATTTCTCTACCATCGACCCTTACAAAAATGGAGAAAATGCCTACATATACTTGGAACTGGCTCCCTATAGAAACACGCTATGGTCACTGTATCCAAGGCTTGGTGTCTGCATCTTACTCTGTCAGGATGCACTTGCATTCTTATGTCAGACGCGATCTCAAATCGGTATGGAATTGCAAGAGAAACCACTCGCAGGGGTACCACGGGCGGACAACTCTATTTTCCATGGCCATCTCCTCCATGTTTTTCATTTACGGGATGAAACGAGGTTTCAACTACCTCCCCCATTTCCATTAACTAACTACATCAATATCAGGATGGAGCCCTGATGCCCATGAATGTTCAGGTGAAAATGCAACTTCTTTGAGTGAATCCTGGTGGCTCGAGGCCACACAGTTCTTTCTCTGCAATAAATTTGGCCGCTCCAACCTTTGCACAACTCCTTTCCATCACCCCTTGTGATTGCAGACTATGACCTCAGGCTTAAATAATGGAATTTTGGGACTTGGCATATCGATAGTTCTCACTCCCCTTGACCATGGGCCCAAACTTTGAGCGCTTCATGATTTCGCGTGTTGGGAGTTTTCACTGTGCTCCATGCTCGAAACCTCGAGAAGCTCGGATCAGTTGACACGCGCCCCTCTTTGATCAGATGAATATGATAATTTTGCAATTTCACGCTTCATGAGTCCTCATGACTCGACCCCTTGACTGCTCCATTCCCTGAAATCATGAAATTCTTAATCATGTACCATGCGTTCTACTGAGAAGGATGGTTCAAGTCATTTTGCGATTTCACATTTCGTGAATTTTAAAAATTTGTTCCTTGATCGCTCCACCTCGTGAAATCACGAAATGCCAATCACGTGCCACGTGTCCCCTTGGTTGAATGGACTATATCTTCTACGTGCCTTTCTCAAATTCAAAATTCCCGAAGTGGTACTCTCTCTGGTCCTGATACATGCGTTCCTTAGCAGAACGTGCTCCGACTTTGGTTGAAACACATTTGTGGGGTTTTTTAAGCTCCCCTTCTTCGCACTTGGTCATCTAAGGTCCGAAAATGAGGGTAAAACACTCCCCTACAAGAATATGTGCTAACAGCCATATTTTTCCTCCTCGAGCGAGCGAAGTTTAGAAATACTAGATGAAATTGACACGTCTAGCAGGATAAAGAGGGAGATCAACTAGATGTAAAAGGATTAGAATAAAAATCAACAAACGAATGGAATTTTTTGTCGCTGAAGAGTGGCCATTTTCTTATGATGATGATACCATAGGTGACATTGAGGTACCCTTGAGGTACAAACATCTAGTGAAACAATGGGTACCCAATGATCTTCCTCGTCTAAACATGGATTTTTGTGTGAACGAGAGGATATTTTGGATTGCACTGTAATGCCCCATATTTTGACCTTAGGTAGTTAGAACATTTTTGTTTAACCAATCTTGATAGTTCAAAGTTTAGCATTTGTTTGGAGTCAATTAGACTTTCTTAGACATTGGGATATGTACCTCTAGGCCTATTTGTATGTTACATGATATATGCTCATGAAAAGATAGTTATTTGATTTGTTAAACATGAAAATTAAATGGGCAAGTTCGATACATGTATACCAATTCAAGTTATATTGTGAATGTATAATAGATGCAATGTGTGATGTAAATAGGAAAACATTTCTTAATTGGGTGTCAATGCAAATATGGATTCTTATATAAATTTGTGATGTATCTGCATCAATATGTGTTATTGGTGAACTATCCTACAGGATGATAAGCTATGTGATAGTCAAATGACTATAGTATTGAGGTAACTGGGATGTCGTAGACATCAAGAAGATATTTTGTGCTATAAGTTGTACTTACTATTTGATTTATGATTCGAAATATTACTATGATCTATGGTAAGTGTGGTTTTGATAGGATGCACAACTTACCCAGAGTGGATGTTTGATGACGTGACTCCAAGAACAGTAGTTGCACAGTAT
>ML778657.1:1052703-1065237 GCA_009831015.1 Picea engelmannii | reverse complement strand
GTGAGCTTCGACAAGCTAAGGAGGAGGTATTTTTCAGTGATATTTTGTTATTGATGTTTTGAGTATACTTATGTTTTAAGTTCTTAAATCTTAAAGTTATCCTACTACTTATTTCATCATGTTATTAGATTTATCATTGAGAAAATGTAGAATAATTGTGTAAATGAAAATGGAATAATGCTAAAACGAAGTTGTTATTGTGTATGTGTTTGAATAAATGATTATTTGCTTAGAATCTTGTGGATGGGTGCTACATGCACCATCGTCATTACATGGTTTGGTGTTGTATTGCATGGATGGAATAAAGTTGGGCGTTAGATGTACTGAATTGATGGAGTATCTTTGACCTTGCTACAATTACAGAGATTGGATGCGGCTTGTCCAATATACACACAATATGCATAGATATGGAGTGTCTGCAAATTATTTACAAGTAAAAAACAATAATAAAAATAGAGAGAGTATGTACATTGAAGGAAGGCCAAAAACATCAGGGAATATTTCAGGTTTTATAAACAATACACAACCTAGGTATATCAATAAACAACCCAATTTCATATTTGAGGGGAGTGAAGGAAATTGTGCTTTTGTGTGTGCCATAAAATCAATAGCTGCAAGGGGAGAGTTATTGGTCAATTACAATTTGAATCGAATAGATACAAACGTTGTTAGTATGGGAGTGGTACATATAAAATTTCACCAAACCTATACTTAATGAATCTAATATCTTATGTTTTGTTAATTTTTTTTATTAATGTTTCATTTCGATATAAGCAATATTTTTCATTAAATATAAGCAATATTATTTTTAATTATGTTTTTTTTAGAGTCTATTGGTTTCATTTCGAAATTAATGTTTTCAATATTTTTTTTGTAGGATGTTGATCAAGGCATGTCCCTGATGTATCAAAAGACACCACCACTAGGGCAACATGTATACCCCATTGTAAATTATACAAATTAAATATAAGCAAGAATGTTTTTTAATTATGTTTTTTCAAAAGTCTGTTGGTTTCATTTCAATATTAATGTTTTCAATATTTTTGTTGCAGGTTGTTGATTGGGGAAAGTCCCCGATGGATTAGAGGACATGATCATTGGGGGAATAGGTAACCCATACTAATTGTACAAATTAAATATGTTGTATTATTATGTTTTTTTGGTGAGTTTATTGGTTTCATTTCGATATTAATGTTTTCTATATGTCTGTCATAGGCTACATATATATCAAAACATCAAGCCATATATATCGATGTGGATGATTTTGTGTGCAATGTTTACATCACATCATCGATGAACACCATTAAAATGGAAAAAAAGTTATTAAAAAATTAAATGCGGAAATATTTCGTATGGTATTCATTCAACCACAAATAGATTAGATTAGAGTGAATATTGATCATTTGACAATGAGAATTCATTTCTTGAATGTAATCTATATGATCTTTAATTAGAAGATGAATTCATTTATGGTTTTATATTTTCTACTCATATATGTCATGAACTAAAATATTTTTTTTTTTACAGGATTATTTGTGTCCACATACTCCTGGTGAGGGGCCTGCTAGTAATATTGATGTTACTAATGATTCATCACATCATGAGCATATAACACTATGTTCATATGATCATGTTCCATTATTGTCAACTGAATATTCAGAAGCACATAGAAGGACACCCCATAGGGAATATTATGGTGTACCCTCTACTGGTCGACACACACCATATCATGCAGAAGAGGGCCAGGGGATCAATGCAACATCGACAACTACCGATATTTCTCATGCAACATTTCCTATATCTTCTTGTGTCACTATCACGAGAAGACTAGAGACCACATATTTGGTGGACGAAAATTTCATTCCCATAAAGATAGAGAATATCCCAGTTATTTAAAATATGTTTTAACTATTATATATAATCTGATTGAAATTTACTTATAGATCATTCCTTTTAAACTAGTGTTCGCATGATCATTTTGTAGGAATGATTTTTTTTATAAACATCTAAATGATTGGTCATTGGAGATCTTTGGGCCCACCATCCATATAGGGTGGGATAAACAAAGAAAAAATTTAATAGATGAACTCACTAATTGATTGTTTGGAATTTTTTGTGTTGAGACCTTCAACTGAGAGGAGGTCCTCAATAAATACAACCAACATCTAAAGATTGTGAGGGAAAAATATAGGGTTCATCTAGAAACAAAACCCAGGTATGTGATCCCTCCAATGATTATAGTAAGGGAGTGGAAAGCCCTACTGGATGATGGAAAGGAGAGGGCTTTAATAAAATAGGGAAAGCTACCACTGGGCACATGAAGGTATGCAATACGTTCAACATATTTCAAACTTTTCATAAGCTTCCAGACACATCAAAGGAAACAAAGTCCATACAAGAAAAACATGTCCAACACAAGCTTGGACGCAGTGGCTATTCCAATATCGTGGCACAAATTGTAAGTATCAATAACTCAAATATTGTATCCAAATAATAAATTGCATATAAATTTGTTTTTGTTTGACCATAAAATCTAGATTGATGATCTTATGTAAAATCGTAGGTTGATCAGTTTAATGAAGTGCCAACAAAAGAAGACTTGAGTCTTGTCTTCCATCAAGACTTTGCAGCTTTCGTTGAACTTAGAAAAAGCTTGATTGTTGGGAAAACATAGTCTTCTAGTGATCCATCCCGGACATAGGTAAATAAAATAAACAATGTTTATTTAAGATTGATTACTTGTGCAATCTATTCATTATTAATTTTTCCCATAAAATATTGATTCTCTTTGTTTTATGCAGACAAACAATAATACACAATGCCGAAGATGGAGAAAAACTCAATGAAAGTCCTGTTGAATGTATTCATGTGCTAAAAAGATATTAGTATGGGTTACAATTTAACATTTTTAATTGAAAATAGTGTATTAATTGTAATCTTTGATGTTTCAACTCCACTAGATCATGTAGAGGGTCATCATGTACAAGATGAGGTAGATAGGTAGGAATATGAAGTACATGATGTGGCCCTGTCAGGTAAAGAGCACCACTCTAATGTTGTATTTATCAATAAAATACTTTTAATGATAATAACAAAACATATCAATTTAGCATTTTATTATTATTGTAGTAGATCCTAGCACCTTACAGCAGTATCCACGTCATGAGTACACGAACCGAAAAAAAAAGACAAGATACAAAGGTGGCCATAACAACTGATAAAAGAGTTGTAGGAGATGATCAATTGATATTTGAATTTGTGAAAAGGAAAAATAAAAAAAACAAGTGATTGCAATAACATTATGACATATTATTTTTGATAATATAAACTAATGTCATGATATTTTTTTTTTCTATGAATGAATGAATGAATGAGTGAATGAATGAATGTTATAATTACTTAATGTATGAATGTTAAATGTTTCTTTATGAAGAAAAGAGCATATTTGCACATAAATTCATTTTTTTTCAAGTACATGAATTGGGTATGGGGAATTGGGAGTGATGTGAGGGGGGAGGGGTCATATGAGCTTCCACCTTCACGTGGTTTTCCTTGTTCAGTAAAGAATATTAAACTATTCTACAAACAAGGAGAACCCCAATATGGTAATGCTCTTTATTCTTAGGTGTTATAGATTCTTGTAAATTTTGAAATACATGTCTATTTCTTACATTATTTTTCATAAATTTAATATTTCATGGTCATTAATTTATACATGAATTTGCACGAGGAATTGCAATTGTTCACTAGCATATGTGGATATGCAACATCAATTGTAGTGAAATGTACATAATAATTATGAATCTGTCTTTTTATATGTTGTTTTACTTATTTACCTTTCATGTGCACTGTACTGCTTTACTTCATTTATTAAACATAGTTTATTTCATTCATTCAAGACTATATGCATATTTACCCTAATATATATCCTATTAGTTTTGACATAATATATATGAATAAATCATAAAAACAAATCAAGCTCAATTTCATCAAATTCATACTTGGAAATTAAGAAAATTATGTATAGTTATAGAAACAAATGTCATAATGTCTTCAATGATTATTAAAAAGAATAAAAGTTTCACATGAGGCTCTACATAGGATGGGTCAAATAATGGACAATTTGGAAGCCCATCATTACCCCATAGCTAGAAGTTTTGGAAGACCCTATGCAACAAAACAACTCCTCAAAAACTAATCTCAACACTACTCAACCTTCCTTCTCTAATTATTTCTCCATATATGTTGTATGTTTGAAGTCATAGGATACAATCTAGGTGATTTCATCCTTGTTGTATCCTCTTTAGGTCATATGATTCTCGGAGGGGTAGTTCTTCATTCTAAAAGTAATTCAATATTTGTTTTCTTGTTTTCTTTTTCTGCCCATATTCTAGTTTTTTTTATCTCAATATTGTTTCATAATGGTTGTTTAGTAGCAAGCTTACAATGAAAATGTTGTAGTTTCAATAGTTATTCACATCACCACTATGGAGGTGTCGAATTTTCAAATTGGTATGTAACATTTGTGGGAATCCCTATTCACACTTGTTTTGAACAAGTTCTTGTATTTGTTCTCATAGTTCTACTTGTTTTCATTCAAGAGGTATAGATTGCAATCCATTCTTGGCCTTTCTTTATTATATCCATTTTATCCATTCTTGATGTCTAGTAGTGATAAGCCTCCTCTTGCACTTGGGTATCTATTAATTCAGCCTAAAGTAAAAAAACATGATTCTTTTCAAGGATTTGACTATGTTTCTACACTGGCGTAATGAAAAAGATTTGGAATTCCAACATACATAATCAACATGCAGGAAAAAAATGAATTATTTTATTCATTCATTCATTATTATTATTATTATTATTTCGAGGTTACAATACATGAGGAAAACCACCAAGTACTTTACCTCATTTCAAGGATGGTGCCCAGGGTAAATCCTAAAATATTTAGGGCATAATGTCGGTCAACAACATGGATCGAATCCATTCAAACAATATACTCATTAAGAGCTCAACATGTCACTTTGCAAGAATTGAACCTAGGTGGAGAGGATAACAATAATTCCTCCCAACCACTAGATATCAACCCAATTGATACGAAAGATTGAATGATATAGAGATAGATTTGTAAAAAATGTACTGAGAAGAAAGTGTGACACTGAAGTCAATGAATAAGATGTCCTTGAGATCGTAATGAAGAAAATTATATATAGATGTAGTGAGTTGATGACCATGATATCTATCACCTACTCTCACCAAATGGGTATGAAATTTCCAATGCACATAGTTGTAGTTTATTGTGTCTCATCGATGAAGTGAGAACTACCATGATAACCACCTTCTCCTACCAATAGAAATACCCAGAGCACCGAATAATGAATTCATGAAATAACATTGATCATTAATTTAATATTTATGGACTGTCTGATCATACAAGGGAAGGAATAGTCAGCGTGACGTTGACCACTCTGAGATTACGAGGAATCCCAAAAAACCAAAAGCACTAAAGGGAGAAGTAGTGAATTAATGTTAACCATTGATATACTTTGAGAGAATTCTCGATCGTTCGATCGAGTACAATGGAAAGATAGAGTAAGGATTACTAAAAAATTGACAGCAAGAGGTCACTATATCTTTATGATGTTTTTGGTAGGTAAACATTTGGAGGGAGTGAACTACTATAGAGTTCGAGTAACCCAAATTCATGGAGTCACGAATAACTAAATACCTAGAAAGCAGGAGCTACTTTTCGCCTAAGCCTACAGTCCTAGCTCCTAGACATGTGAAGGTTATTAAGTAGGGAAGTGCTAATATGCACTCCGATGGAATTTTCTTCGGGAAAGTTGGAAGAATCCAAAGGCTAGAGTCCCAAAATGACAAAGTCCTGGAGTAAGTGAGAACCATCCATCTCAACCTGCAAATAAAAAAAGATAGTTGATCTTGATAAGAAATTAAGATATTCCTTAGTTTATCACTTAGACACCACCCATGGTCATATGGAATAGAGGTCTTGAAGTGCTTCTATACACAATTTAACACAAAGAGGATGTGTTTTTCCACTAACAGGAAGGAATTTTGAATCAGATTAAGATCCAGAAATTTTCCTGATTGATCTTAAGTGATCCAATACAAGAAATGCATTAGAGAGATAATTGAAAATCTTAGATATGATAAATTTAAATTGAGAATGAAATAAAGAGGCATGATATTGAATTAAAAGAAATCAATCCACACCTGTGATCGATTTATGAAAACCCCTCTTACTAAATTAAAAAGAACTTTTAATTTTGATATATGAATACGTATTGACAATAACAAAAGTTATTTACTAAAACTGAAGAGGTGCATTGTTTCATATGAAAATAAACAATGGTTCAACCTTATACCTTTTGGAAATAATATAAGCAAGAAAACAAGGTGAAAGGAAAGTGTCTCTACATTCCATATCAGAAGATCAAAATCATAAGTAGAGTCCAAGAAGGAATAATAAAGATATTTATGCAATGAGGGTCGAAGGGAGGAGCAAGGAAGGATTCATATAATTTTCTAAGTAATGTGTGAAAATAAGGGAGTTGGTTCTTCCTAGGGTTGGTGCCCTAAAATAAGGGAGTTGGTTCTTCCTAGGGTCGGTGCCCTAAAACAAGGGAGTTGGTGCTTCTTAGGGTTGGTTCCCTAAAAACAAGGGAGTTGGTGCTTCCTAGGGTTTGTTCCCTGAAGAAGGGGATTTGTGTCTCCAAGGATTGGTACTCTAAAGAGGATTGGTGCCCTTCACAATCACATATTATTCTTTATAAACTTTGTAATTCTTGTTAAGTACACTTTTTGATCCGAATTATTTTCGGCATGAAATGAGAGCGGAGATATAATAAATAAATGCACAGAGATATCGTAGGAATTCAATAATATAGTAGAAATGTATCAAATATGAAACCATAAACATAGATATACAATAATACATGATTTCTATTAATGAAATAAATGTACATAGATTGTAAAAATACAAAGTGAAAGACTCGCTAGAATGGTGGCATCTTATCTCTGAGAAGAGATGTGTTGTCTACTCGCATTCGTAAGAAGATGATTACAATGAGGCTCTGAAGGAATTTTTACAATAAACAGGAATTTCAAAAACTCTATACATCTAGAAACCTAACCCTAGGAGATGAAGTGTCAAAAGTCATGTGGGCCCCGTTTGGGTAAGTTAGTACATCAACTTCTCGGGGTCATAACTTTTGCATACGATCTCCGTTTTAGGCGTATGATAGTCTGTTGGAAAGGTATCATCGAGGAGATTCATTTTTTGGGTTCAATCATGCATTTAGACATCATTTAGAATCTCCATCCCTAAAAACCTTTATTTAGGCCCTCAAAATGGCCCCGACAGTTAAAACTGCTAAAAATGGTAAATTTCCAAAATGCTAGAAAATTGTTTTGAGCCAGTTGGAAAAGGTGGGTGCCCATTGATATCCACCTAAATCAATCCTCCCTCCTTAAGAATAAATTTTATCCATTGTATTGAGTTCCCGAGGGAGAGGAAAAAGCGTTTGGTGAATCTGAATCTTGGTGAGTTGCTTACCTTGTTGGAGACGTCGCATTGCTTGGTTTGTGGAAGGCTATCACGAGAATGTGGCTGGAAGGGTTGGAAATTTTTAACCAGTATGGATACACGATATTCTTTTGTGCAGAAGGAATCTTTACACTTTCTTAAAATATTGTTGACCTGTTTCTGTTGGATAGAAGGTGCTTGGGCCGAGGTTGTAGTGGTTGCAGTATCCTTTTGTTCACCTTTTGTTCACCTTGTGAAAATTTTTAGGTGGGATAGTAGTCGGAACTACCTTTGGTATTCTTTAGAAATGACCCCCCAAAGAAACAATGACATTGCAGGGTTGAGACTCATAAAAAACATGGTGCTTCCACATATATGGTTGGCCCAAGAGAACATCATAGAAATCTAGTGGGAAACATCACATAATACCTCATCCTTGAAGAGCTGGATGTCATATGACAATCGAAATTGTTGGCTGACATGAAGATATCGTCCTTGGCGAAGCCACCCGATGTTGTATGGCTGCGGGTGTGGTGTTGTCAATAATCCCAATTGTTTGACGACCTCTGCTGACATGAGGTTCTTCTGGCTTCCACTATCAAAAATAAAATGAAGCAGGGTCCCCTTCACCCACATTTGTGAATGAAAAAGGCATTGCGAGGTTGTAGTGGTTGCAGTATCATTTTGTTCACCTTTTAAACATATTGTGAGGAATATGAATTTTTTAGTATGAGACACTACCTTGTGGAACTTTTTAGGTGGGACAGTAGTTGGAACTACCTCTAGTATTCTATAAAGATGACCCCTTAGAGAAACAATGACACTACGGGGTTGAGACTCATAAACAACCTGGTGCTTCCACATATATGGTTGGCCTAAGAGAACATCACAGAAATCTAGTGGGGAAACATCACATAATACCTCATCCTTGAAGGGTTGGATGTCGTATGAAAATTGAAACTACTGGATGACATGGAGATCTTGTCCTTGGCGAAGCCACCCGATGTTGTATGGCTGCGGGTGTGGTGTTGTCGATAATCCCAACTATTTGACAACCTCTACTGAGATGAGGTTCTTCTGGCTTCCACTATCAACAATAAAATGCAGTGGGGTCCCCTTCACCACATTTGTTAATGAAAAAGGCATCCCCCCTCTTCAGGATCTGTTGTTTCTTATGGTTGAATTGTTGCAGTCAAAACAATAGCAGTGGGGTCTGCGTTGATGATCTCTCTTTTACCAGTATTTTCAGAATCATATTTTGAATAAGGGTTTGGCTCCTTGTCTCTGATATCGACTACCAATGATGTTTTTGAGAGACATTCATTGGTGTTGTGCCAGGGGATTTTGTGGGAATTGCACCATTTTCCAGTGTCCTTCTTTGTCTTACTGTGGCATTTCTTTCCCTGTGGCTTGGACTAGTTTTCAGAAGACTGTTACTTTGGTTGTTATGGATTTGCAAACCCGAACTCCCATTTTTTTTGGTGCTTAAATTTATGCTTGATTTTAACAACATATCGATAAGCAACACCGAGTGATGAGATGTCTAGAAAATCCATTTCAGTTTGGATGTATCTGTCTAGAGCCCCACAGTATTTTAGAACCAAATGTCTTTCGGAGTCTTTGATACCCATCTTGGTGCGCAAGGTATGGAATGTATTGGTGAAATATGGAAATGCTTTTCCCCTCTCTTGCCACAATGTGGTCCATCTTATGTATTGGTCCTCATAGTTTCCAACAAGGTAATACTGTTCCTTTACCGCGTCCACAAAATAATCCCAAGTGGGCTCAACCCCATATATTCTAGATTCCTCTATGGAACTTTACTCCCAATAATTTTCCCACCAATGTTTGATACGGGGGAGAGCTTTAAGGACTGCGAAGGTGATATTTTATCTGTCAGAAAAATTATGAACAGAGAAATAACCTTCTAATAGATTTAACCATTTGTCTAGGGCATCCGCATCTATCTAACCTTTAAATACGAGAATATCAAAATTAAATTGTACCTTGAAAGGAGAGGTTCTTCCAAAGTGGTTGTTTGATGAATATGTGACTGTTGCTATCGGCAGGCATTGAAGGATGTGGGAAAAATTCTCCATCATTTCGTCCCTCTGTTGCGTGAGAGCCTTCTCAAGCAACAGATTTATAGGATTGTCTGCTCCGTCATTTTTCTTTTCTTCTGCCATGGAGGGTTTCTTGGGCATGTGAGAGAGATTGTATTCAAGAGAAACAAACTTGAGACCCAACTTTCTATACTCGAACCTCGTCGGGGACATGCACTGAAAAAGGATCAAGAGAAGCCTTCTCTGATACCACTCATCCGAATTATTTTCGGCATGAAATGAGAGCGGAGATATAATAAAGAAATGCACAAACATATTACAGTTATTCAATAATATAACAGAAATGTATCAAAGATGAAACCATAAACACATATATATAGTAATACATGATTTCTATTAATGAAAGAAATGTACAGAGACTGTAACAATACAGAGTGAAAGACTCGCTAGAATGGTGGCAACTTATCTCTGAGAAGAGATGTGACGGCTACTCGCATTTGCAAGAAGATGATTAAAATGAGGCTCTGAAGGCCTTTTTACAATAAACAGAAATTTTAAAAACCCTAGAAATCCAAAAACCTAACCCTAGGAGATGAATCACCAAAAGTCATGGGGGCTCTATTTGGGTAAGTTAGTACATCAACTTCTCGGGGTCGTAATTTTTGCATACGATCTCCGTTTTAGGTGTATGATAGCCCATTGGAAAGGTATATTCAAGGAGATTCATTTTGGGGGATCAATATTTCCTTCAATTATCATTAAAAATATTGATCCCAAAAAACCTTCATTTAGGCTTTCAAAATGGCCCCAAAAGTTAAAACTGCTAAAAATAGTAAATTGCCAAAATTGTCAGAAAATTGTTTTGAGCCAGTTGGAAAAGGTTGGTGGCCACCGATATCTACCCAGATCACTTTTATAATTTATTTTTAAATACAATTCCATTGTTGATC
This sequence comes from Picea engelmannii, assembly GCA_009831015.1. NCBI lineage: Eukaryota > Viridiplantae > Streptophyta > Pinopsida > Pinales > Pinaceae > Picea > Picea engelmannii. The sequence goes on along the minus strand of ML778657.1, from coordinate 1,054,678 downwards.
TATTGCGATGATAAATAGAATAACGAAGTAATTACTAATTGTTTAAAAAGGTAATACAGTTTCACCATGTATTTCCAACAACTATGCCTAGAATAAAAGGAATTGATATAAATATTGTGAAAGGTACAATGGGTTTTGGATCTAGTTGTTGAATTATCACACCCTTTATTTGTATGGTCAAAGGATGGTTGTGACCAATGGTTGAATCTTAAATTAATAATAATATAATGAATATTTCGATATTCTTAATAATTTTTTTTTATTAATTGTATGCTTATTAGGTTCATTACATACATTTTTCCTCCCATATTAGCTATTTTATACTATGAATTATGATCAAACTTGGAATATATAACACTGAAAATGATTAGCAGAAGTTAAAACACTTTACCAACATAAGAAGTAACCCAATTCCTAAGATTTTTTCCATCTTTGTCTGCAAAATGACATGTTTAAACTTCATACAAATTAATTTTTTGTTCATGCTAATGACAGTTGAACTAATTGTCTAGGACAAGCCTAGTTTCACCTCTTTCATTAATATTATATAGTGGAAGTGACATTGGAATATCTCCATTGTACAAATTTTCAGTGATTGGTTCATAGATGTTTTGTACTATTAAGACCTTTCTTGGATGGCTACTGAAGTAATTTCTCATAAGTGATAACTTGTAAGAGGTTTGAAGACTATATACATGCAAATGAGACATTGATGGTAATCTCATTTTACTACCATTGTTTTATAAGTATGGTGGATGTGGCTTTAAGTTTATGTTTTTCTATACTAGAATTTTTATTTTGTAAATTTACCTAAAATTCTCATAGAAAATTCAATCTTTTGTACTCGACATGATATTAGGGAAGAATTTGATTTTTCATTATATTCTCAACACCTTAATCCTGATTGGATGAGAGTTTTAATCTATATATTTTTTCAAAACTTATGCAAAAATTTATGTAATCATTCTTAGATGAGAATTGTAATCTATATAGTTTTTCAAAGCTCATGTAAAACATTCCTTGGATATTTTCTAGATAAGTTTTGTAATGTTGTGTTTATCTTTTGAAGTTAAAAGGTGTAACATTGCATTGTTGCAGGAGCTTTTAGTTCTCTTCAAAACAAAATTTCTTGGTTGTTGACATAGGAATAAAGTCTACAAGGGTTTTCATAACTAGCCTCTTTGAATTTGAACTTGTAATTTCTTTAGAGGAAACACATGTTCTTAACCATTAGACCCACTTAGGATGTAAAAAAAATAAAGAAAAGGATAAACCATATCTACCTTTGTTATATTTTCGTCATTCACATTTCACTAGTGAATTCATCAAAATATTAGGCCATTATCTAGGGCTTCATTCTCACTATGGTTTGTTACACCTTAATGTATTTGGATTTAGTTATGAAAGGATGAGTTTACACCCGAATGGATTTGGAATTACTTTTGAAAGGACGAGTCGGTACATGATACTCATTCCCAATTCAATTTCACACACATTTCCTAGTAATAATAAACATCATCACACATAAGAAACCTATGAAAACCTACAAAAATATCCCTGAAAAAGGATATACTTAAAACTTCTAAAGGATATACCTAACAATTCTATTATATTGAAACTATTATATACAATTGATTATCCTTCCTATGTTTGTGATTGGTGTGCAAATAAATCCTTGATATAAACTAAATATTTGGGAACAAATTGTACATTCCTCTCCTCAAATATGAGGTGTGCTACATTTTCACCATAGGTGTAACATCCCGCTCTGGCGCACTGAGACCACTTATTCTTTGAGGACACTTGCTCGCAAGTGATCTGGACCCTTTTTTATGTTAGACCTTATATATCTGATTATGATGTGATTGACAGATGATTGATGCGTTACTATTCATGTATACGGGTGCTATTGACTCAGTTGATTGAGTGTGCAGGTTTGTGACCTTGAGGATGCGGAGGCATCGGTAGACCCCCT
>ML778657.1:992625-1041727 GCA_009831015.1 Picea engelmannii | reverse complement strand
TGTCTGTGCGTAATCCGGTGGAAGGAATCCGGTGCCGTATCAGTAGTCTCGGGCTGTTTAAAGGCACAGTTCCACTACTGCGACTCTACTGACGGATTCTTTCGATTCTGTGACAGCACTGTGTCTAACCCCTCGTGTCTGTCCCGGCCTATAGCCACTAGTTGCCCGCCTCCTGTTCAGGGGCGTTTTGCTCCTTGTTGTCGTTACGATAGTTGGGTCATCTTGCTTGTATTCGTCTGACTTGCGTCCTGTTGGTTCGAGTGTTGACCTAGAGTCGAGGGGGTTGTTTCTTCTACACCCGCGCACACACTTTAAAAAAAAATTTCACCGGTTGACTGTGTAGTTGTCCTTAGCTAGGAGGGGTGTTACAATAGGAGCATCACTTCTAGTTGACTATACATCAAAATTCAATATGGAATATGAAGAAAATGATCAATGAAAAATGAAAAGGATCATCATTGAGATTAAGATAGAAATATTCAAAAGGAAACATGTTCACTAGGTTTTAGTGATCATTCATGTAAACATTGATTATTTAAAAACTAGCTTGTTTTTGTTGCAAGCTAATTCAGAAGGTATATAATTTGCTCATTTGTTTTCATAAACCAATTTTTCTATATATGGTGAAATGATAGAAATTTAGAATTTTCGGCTAATCATAGGGAAATACAACTTGCACAACATTTCCTTGCATGTGTTCTCTTTGGGAAATTATATCATTCCTTGTATACTAGATTTGAGAAAAAATACAAGCCCATCAGTAAAGCAACTGATAGCAATAAATTTTCTAATTCTTGGTATTATTCCATTGGACATATTTATCCTTAAAGGTCTTGAAGATCCCTGTGGATTATGTCTCTAAAGAAAAAGAATTGTAGTCCTTAATGGATTATACATAACTTACAACATACATCGATAACATTTTCATGTAGTCAATTCCACTGCAATGCATAAATGTGAGTGTAGATTTCGTAAAGAGATTCTATCAGATGCCTGCTCCTTCCCAGTTTTCTTCCTTCTCCAAAAAGGTGCCCAAGCCAAATGATACTTGGGGGAATATTTCACTAGAGAGGTGAATTATCCAAGGATAACCATATTCGTCCTTCAGATTATATCATTGAAGGAGATGGTTTGAGATAGTGCAATAAAAAAAATTAGAATTTCCAAGGAATTATATTGTCAACAAACACCACCAAATTGCGATATGATCAATTTGTTAAAAGAAAAAAACCCAACAAAAAAATTATAGCCTTTTCATTATTCAAGTTAAAGGATTACATTTCAACTTACACAATATATAAAGAATCATTCATCAAAATGGGTCTCCCCTACCAATTTGGGCACAAATTTGTTCTCTATAAACGTGAAAATACAATCCAACTTAATGATTTATAATAGCTCACTAAAACTTGACATTAAGAAATAGTATATATATATATATATATATATATATATATATATATATATATATCATGTAATTTCTATGTTGATATAGGATTTAAAGAGCAATAGATTTACAAGGTGAATTATTCTCTTCCCCATCCCTACATATCTTGAGCAATAATGAACTTGAATCTCTAGTCATATAGTTCTTGTATAAAGAGAAAAGTTCCATATTATATTCCCTATAATGTGATTGAAGCTACTCTCTAAGAAGCATTTCTTGAACTCCTTAGCCTATTGAATACTCCCATGAAAGAGGATGTCTCTATGATGCCTTGTAATCGTTCTTATCATGCCTCAGAAAGTTCAAGTCCTAGTTGGAGGGTTGTTCTTAATGTTTGAATTTCAAACTCTATGGGTAACATAACCTTCTTTCCATAGACCAAACCATAGGGTGTAAACACTATGGTTTTTTTCCATGTAGTGTTTTATGACCATACAAATTATGTCAACGTATTTTCCCACTCTCTTCTTTGTTTCTCGATTGTCTTTGTTATAATCTTCTCCAACTCTTTGTTTGTCATCTCTACTTGGCTATTTTCTTGAGAATGGTAAGTAATTGATCTATTGTGTTGGATCTTGTACAAGTTCATATGAGTCTCAATGATATTTGGAGTGAATTGAAGTCCTTAATCTATGACAATCTCTATTAGCAATCGAAATATTGAAAACATTTTCTCATAGAGGAATTATACTACCTTTTCCTATTTGGCATTTTTCATTGACTTCAATTTTGTTCATTTGGTCTAGTATTTCATGCAAACTAGTATATGTTCCTTTTGATTGGATGATGGCTCTATAGGTCCAATAATGTCTAAGCCTAAATTTTAAAAGGGCTCCATTGATATTTGTGGTTCAAGTTGAATTTCATCTTTCTTTGTAGGTTTCCCCATTCTCTAACATATAACAATGTGGCACATACACTTCATTCTCCTTGTGAAGGGTTTGCCAATAATATCATGTTTGAAGAACCTTTTCGCATTTTTTTTAGTAGCATAAGAGCTTCCATTAGGTTCATAGTGAAAAGCATGCAACACATTTTGGACCTTATCTTCTATTATGTAATGCTTGATTACTTGGTCTAGTCCAATTTTGAATAGGTATCCCTTGATCTATGTGCATGTGGAACTATTCTTTATAATCTCACATCGTTCTTCATAAGAAAAGTGTTGAAAAAACTTTCCTATAGTGAGGTGGTTTGTAGTGATATTACAAAGAGATATTCATTTGGAAAAGATTCATCTACATTATCTTCATCTGTGTTATGTGCTAGTCTTGAAACAAAATCTGCAACAATATTTTGTTTAGCAGGTTTATCTAGTATTATCAAGTCAAATTTCTATAATAAAAACAACCATCAAATGATTCTCCCATTAATATAAGTTCTATTCATCAAATATATTATGGGGGAATGTTTGGTATGTACAAATATTTAAGGGTATGTACACCTTTGTAGACTTTGCCAACTTGAGCTTGCATTAGAGGCATACATTATATGATTAAGAATGCATGGAAGCCGAATGAGGATGTTATTTAATTGTATTACCTATATTTGTTTGTGTGAAAGAAGGAAAATGGGAGTTGGATTTTGTATTGCCTAATGGTTAAGAATTTTTTTTTTCTCTTTGGAGGTCACATGTTTAAATCCAGAGGGGGTAGGGTATGTATACCTATGTATACTTTAGTAGTCAAATCTTTGCATGAAAGGATCCCTTATCCCACAAATACATACCCTTAAAAAATATTGTTATTATTACTCTTTTGAGGAAATGGTTGATTCGAGTAAGAAACCAAATAAATCCACCACCTACACACACTTAATCCTCTTGGAAAAGGACAAAAGGAAGATCCAGATTTCAAAATTTATGAGCATATGAGAACTATAGGTCATAGGACTAATGTTTACACAATACAAGCATTGAGCTTAATGGCTTGAATAACACAGATCAATTTGTAAGGTCTCTAAGTTCTTTGGACAACTTGAAAGCATCAAGAAACTTTGAAATGGATACTGATATTTACAATGTGGTGTCATTGTTTTGACAATAGATTGCACTTTGGGAAAAGCATTGTAGTGTGTTTGGGAAATGAATAGGTGTGGTAAAACCTAGAAATTTTGTGATCATAATACTCTCATTCATACGTGTGAGGTTGTTAGGCAACGAAAAGTTATGTTACAAGTCTATTAACTTATGTTATGGGCCGAGTGGACTCCTTTAACACTTACCTAATTTTCATTTATTAGAGCTCGAAGAAGGGGCCTCCTTTGGAGTGAAGTTGTAACAAACCCAACCACCCAGGCTGGGTCATGCCACTGAAAATATTTCATGCTTTGATACCATATTGTAACATCCCCATCATCCAACTGGTCTATGCCACGTAATTGTTTTTGAACTGTATGAAAATTAAAACATATACACAAAAATTATTGCAGAACTTTATATATAAAACTCAAAACAGAAAAATGCATTCGGTAAATGCACAGATTTATATGGAAATAATAGTAACATATACATGTAGCATGGATAGGCAATACCCATAAATATAAAGACAATCATAAACCACACATAGGATAAAACCATAAAAATAAACACATAAATAATAATGCAGCATGGAATTTAACACACAATTGACACTTATCTTGGTGAGAATATCACCAACTATGTGCAGACCTTCCATGAACCTCTGAGCCTTAGACCATGATTCTCATCACTCTCAGCAGTGGGTCACCCTTGAGCTGGGACTATACTCCACCTGGGTAAAGGGATTCCTACCTAGGCTGATGTATATCAAACAAAAGGAAAGACTCTGTCACAGGTGCCAACTCAAACTAACAGCCTATAGTCCCTCATTCCCTACATTCCTGTCCCACCCCAGGAAGTGTGCCCCTTATCTGATTAATAGTCCCTCGGCTTCCCCACTTCCCTTCCAGGGCTTCAGCAACAAGCCTGACAAGAAGTCTCAGATCCCTATAGTTGTAGTTTAGCACCTTCTAGAAATCAATTCCCAACAAGTCTCTCACCTGTAGTGAAATTTCTCGCAGGCCTGACAACCCGCCTCTTCAGTCTCCCACGGGTCTGACAACCCACTTTTTCAGTCCATCTCCCAAGATAACTAGGTACAAGTACGGGTATGGGTACAGGTACAAGTACAGTGATAGTAACCGAAAGGTATAGAGGAAAGCTCAATGAGAGTGAATGATGATGGAAGGAATGGGAAAAATGAACTAATTCCAAACTATATGTATGCATGTTCCACACTTGACACTTGTCATGTTGGGAGCTACTTTTTCCCACTTGTCCCCATCCTTAGAACTTAGTATAAATTAATTATCCATACTTTATACTTTAAGTAATATTAATATAATATTCCTTTTTGGCTTAAGCTCCCTAGATTAGCACTTTTCCTTAACTTTTAGCCCCCTCTTTCCCTAACCAGTGGATTTTAGTCCCCCATACTCTTTTATCATGGTCGATCTACACGCAACGATGTATTATATTATTGATGATATATATAAAAAAATAGGCTCGCTGGCCCTTAGCATCTAGGATCTTTGTCCTAATTCAAAACATAAGCCTCCTAGCTTATAATAACTGGCTCACCATCCTATAAAACACAACATATACAGAAAGGATCCCTAGCCTCAAAATTGTGTGCACTTAAGTTTGTTGCGCATGGTATCCTGGAATGTCCACACTTCATCATTTTAGTGTGTAGTACATGTGCACGCTATACCATGGAAGGTGTATACAAAAATGATATCAAACAACTCACCAGCTTAAGTACATTTTCATTTACATTTATAGTTGGGTTTCAGCCTAGGGATATTACAATCCCCTCCCCTTATTTATGCATTATCCTCAGTCCATTTCATACACATATCAACAAGATTTCCAAAATCTTCAAAAAGATGCGGGTATTTTTCCTGCATTGCATCCTCATGCTCCCAAGTAGTGTCCTGAGGAATGTACCAGGTCCATTGGACCTTTACAAGCCCTATGGATCGATTCCATAGATGTTTTATTTTCTGGTCCAGAATGTGTACCGGATGCACTTGGATAGTGCCTTCTTTCTCCACCTAAATCATATTAAAATCAATTACATGATTAGCATCAGGTATATATATCTTGAGCAATGATACATGGAATAGAATATGAATAGACATAGATGCAGGAAATGCAATCATATAAGCTACTAGACCAATCCTTTCTAGGATTTCAAATGGTCCACAATATCTAGCTCCCAACTTGGAACATTTTCCCAACTTCAGTGAACTTTTTTTGGCCTTAACCTTCAAGAATACATGGTCCCCCACTTTAAATTCCCTTTGAGTTTTTCCCTTATCAACATAGCTTTTATTCCTGTCTTGGGAAGCCTTTAAATTTTGTTTTATTTTCAACATTTTCTCCTCCATTTCCCTGAGTAAATATGGCCCAACCACTGCTCTATTTGTTGGGTTATCCCAACTTACCAGTGTTTTTCACCTTCTACCATAAAGTTCCTCAAATGGTCTCATATTTAGAGATGTTTGGTACCCATTGTTATAAGCAAACTCTACAAAGTGTAGGTAGTCTTCCCATTTTGATGGTTTATCCATCACATACATCCTCAACATATCCCCGATCACTTGACTCACCCTCTTTATTTGTCCATCTGATTCTAGATGATAAGTTGTGCTAAAATTCAAATTTGTTCCAAATCCCTTAAATAATCCCTTCCAAAAATTTGAGGTAAATTTTGGATCTCTGCTAGACACAATTGTGTTGGGTATACCATGTAATTGAGCAATTTCTCTCATATAAACATCAACAATGTTGGTTGCCTTGTGAGTGAGCTTTACTGGAATAAAATGGTCATCTTTAGTAAGCTTATCCAGCACTACCATGATAGAATCATGTTGCTTGTTTGTTCTGTGAAGTTTTGTGATGAAATCCATTGTTACAACTTCCCATTTCCACTCAGGAATGCGTAATGGTTGTAGCAAACCAGGTGGGTGTCTATGCTCAACCTTTACCTTTTGACATTCAAAACATTTGGCAATAAAATCAACAACTTCTTTCTTCATGCCTGGCCAATAATATTGTCTCTTGACAACTGTAATAGTTTTCTCATAACCTGGGTTCCCAACATAAGGTACATTATGCATTTCTCTCAATATCATATTTTTCAATTCTTTGGAATTTGTTACATAAATTATGCCCCTGTATATGAGAATTTCATCATTTTTTAGCTTATAGTTTTCAATTTTTTTCTTCAAAATACCTTGCTGTAATTTTTCCACAAATTCCTTATATTGTAAATCTTATTTTGCAGCCTCCAAAATTCTATCTTTCAAATATGATTGGTACATGATAATGGCTGTAGTATGCAACTCATGCACTCTTCTACTAAGTGCATCAACCACTTTTTTCTCTTTCCCTTTGCTTTTCTTTGTATCAAAGTCATATTCACTGAGAAATTCTAACCATCTTCTTTTCCCATGATTTAGAGTTGGTTGATCAAATAAATATTTCAGACCATTATGGTCTATCCTCATCTCAAATATTTTCCCCATGAGGTAGTGTCTCCATTTACTCAAGGCATGCACTATGGCTTCCAACTCCAAATCATGAGTGACATAGTTCCTTTCATGCTCCTTCAACTTCCTTGATTCATAACATACAACAAACCCATTTTGACTGAGGAATCCACCGAGTCCTTCTTTACATGCATCTATGCATACAATGAAGTCTTCATTTGGATCCACAATCTTTAAAATTGGAGCACTAGTTAATAATTGTTTCATGTGTTGGAAACTCTTTTCACAATTCAAAGTCCACTAAAAATTCACACCCTTCTTTTGAAAGGAAGTGATTGGGTGTGAAATCATTGAGAATCCTTCAATAAATATCCTATAGTAACCTTCAAGGCCCATGAATGATCTGAAATCTTTCACATTATTTTGCGTTGACCATCCTCTAGTGGCTTCTATCCTCTCAGGATCCACTGCTATCCCATCCTCTTAAATGATATGTCCCAAATAATGAATTTTCTTCTGATAAAATGAGCACTTGCTCAGTTTGGGATACAACAGATGCTCCCTTAATACTTGTAATACCATCCTCAATTGTTGTTCATGCTCTTCCTCCAACTTAGAAGATATAATAATTTCATCTAAAAATACAATGACAAAGTCATCTAAGTATTCTCTGAAAATACCATTTATTAAACACATGAAGAGAGTTGGTGCATTTTATAACCCAAATGGAACTAATGTGAACTCATAATGACCATACCTTGTTCTGAAAGCAGTCTTATTGATGTATTGTTCTTTAATTCTTACTTGATGATAACTTGACCTGAGATCAATCTTAGAGAATATTTTTTCATATTTCAACTGATCAAAGAGGTCATCAATCCTTGGAAAACGACACTTATTCTTCATAGTTACCTTCTTCAACTTCCTAAATTCAATGCAGAGTCGCAATGTTGAATCCTTTTTCTTCACAAATAAAGTTGGGGCACCCCAAGGTGACACACTTGGGCATATATACCCCTTCTACAGAAGCTCTTCAAGTTGCATTTTCAACTCCTTCAATTCTGGTGTACTCATCTTGTATGGAGTCTTGGATACTGGAGCTACTCCAGGAACCACATTTATGGAGAAATCAATGTCTCTTTTAGTGGGTAATCTTGGGATTTCATTTAATACATATTCAAACTCTCTTAGGACTACATAATATTCAATATTTGACACCTTATATTTTGGTGTCTCTTCCATATGTGCTGCAAATATTTGACACCCTTTTTTGTAACATTTCTTCAGCTGCAATGCTAAAATTTCTTTGATGGTTACTTCCCTGGGAATTCCCTGCATTGTCCTTAGGTTCCCTTCCTCATACAAGAAAGTAAATGCCTTGTTATGAGATTCTAGGATAGCATGATGTTGGCCTAACCAATTCATCCCAATTAGACGTTCATAGGAACCTAAAGGAAATATGTTCAGATCTTCCCTGGTGTTCGGTCCATTTATGTCCATAAGACATGACTTAACCATCTCATTAAATTTTCTTTTGGCTCCAATAGTGAGCTGCACCAACCAATATTTTCCATGCTTTCTTCTTCACAAATGCAAACTTTCCACCATCTTAGGATCTATATAACTATGACTAGTCGTTGAATCAATTAAAATTGTAATGGTTTGGTTGTTCAGCACACATTCCACTACAATGATATGTGGTTGATATTCTGCTTGTTTGTTTTCCAAGAATGCATAGATCCTTGGTACATTTCTTCCCATGTCTTCCACTATTTCAACTTGCTGTAAATTGTGAACAATCCTCACATTTTTACCTCAGCGAGAGAAATCTCTAAACATATGATCTCCTTTATAACCCCAACATTGAATAGGTGGCTTCCTAGGCCTTTGACCCCCTATCTCAATCTTTTTGGATTCTCTAGAAGTGGGTTGTCTCTGAGGATTATTTCTGAAGAATGGTGGTTTAGTTCCCTTCTTCCTCTGATCCATATTGAATTTATTCTTGTTTTCCCAAGATTTTTGGAATGTTGGCCTCTCTTTTTGTTGGTCATACTGGAATTTAGCTTGCCTTATGGCCTCCTCCAATGTCTTGGGATCATCATATTGTATTTTTTCACTAATGAATGATGGAAATCCACGCAAATAACTTTGAATTTTAATTCTCTCATTCTTGATGAAATAAACATACTTCATCATTTCTAAAAACCTTCTTTCATATTCATCTATTGTCATACTCCCAAGATTGAGTCCAAAGAACTCTTTTATTTTCTTTTCATAGTATCTCTTACGCAATTATTTCTTTTCAAAATACTTCTTGAATTCCCTCCAAGTAACATTTTTATCTTTAATGTGCTACACCTACACAAGTTGATCCCACCACATGGATTCCTTTCCCTTGAGTCGATAGATAGAAATTCTTCCTTCTGCATGAGAAGAATAATTATGCAAATGAAAATACTTTCTCATGCCCAATAGCCATGTCTCTGCATCTTCATCAATCTTGTGCTCACCATCAAATGTAGGATGTTTCATTTTGTTCATTTCTACGTGTATCTCATCCACCAAAGACCTTTTATGATTCCTGACATGGGATGGACTTGATTTGTTATGTGTTCTCTTATTGAAATGCCTCAAAGAGTGATGGTGATGTCTTATAACAATTCTATCTCTTATTTTCTCATCAGGAGACCCGTGACTTCCTGATTTTCTTGACCCTCTCTCCTTATCCAATTTTCTTTTTATTATGTTCAAGCTCTGCATTAACTTCACGTTAATGTCCTCCTTCTTATCCTTGGTTCTCATAAACCTTTCATTATCATTTTTATGTCTTTGGACATCCTTTTGCAAATTTTTAATGGTCTCTACCACATTCTTGTTTTCATATTTCCCTTCCCCATGTCCATTTGAGTTTGTTTCTTCAATGCCCATATGGACATCCATCCCTCTAATATCATCTTTTTGAATGTAAGCCTCTATGAATATTTTGTTCCTTTTCACTCCATTTTGATTCTTATTTTATCTAGTTGTTGTTAACTTTGCAAAATGTGCAGCCAACAGAACTTTGTCAGGGTAATTGTTTCAACAATCTCATGAAAATATGAACCATTCTGGTTCAATAATGCATCATAATTATTTATTTTAATTTCATGAAAATTGAATGCTCCAATCAATTTTATAGGTGAATACTTGTATTCTTTTGTCCAATACTTTTTCCAGCACCTGCTTCCATGCTCAATTCTGAGTCTTGAGCAGAAAGTTATGGTTATTTGAAAATTGTCCATCAATGTTTTTGTTCCCTCTCCAACTTGGTGCAATTTTTCGTTGTAATTATACATTTTTGCACCTAATCCATTGTATATTTAGTAGTATCTAAATTGGGTTTCTTAATATACATATTTTGGACAATATTTCCAAGTTTCACCTCTTTCTGGGTTTCGGGCTGCTAGTTACAGCCTGCTGAAGTTCTAGGCCAATTAGTATTTTTTATCTAGAATGTTACATGTACCTTATTTGAAATATTAAACCTTTTTAACATGCCCATAATTTTAATTTATCTCTAGGAATGTCTTTTATGGTTAAATATATTTGCATAGACTTCTCATGTGCCTCAATCTAATTCCAGAGCAGAAAGTTATGGCCTTTTGAAGTTAGTTGGTTCTTAAAATTTACCCACCATTGTTTGTCCTGTAACTTCCTCATAAAACCTCAGTTTGACGAACATTTTACACCATTAGAAATATATCTCCAGGCTATTTCATTTGGGATGCAAAGAAAATGTGTACACATTTTTCTTGGGATTTTTGAGTAGCTAAAAATTATTTTTAGGGCCTCAAAAACGTGTTGCAAAGAGATGACCTTCAAACAGTATAAAATGTCGTAGAAATTTGTTGGTTTTATGTTGTTGTACACCATCCAAATGAATTTGTGCGCACAAATTTGAACCTGTACACCCATATTTAGCATGCGCAACAATACCATAAGGTAGGGCATCCTTCGCACACCTATAACCAATCTGGGTCACTTCTTTTTCACACCAATAACTTGTGCGCACTACTTTTGTGTCGCATGCCAATATCCATCGCACACAATTTTGGTTCTTGCACTAATACTTGTTGCGCACAATTTTTTTTTGTGTCGCGCTCTAAAATTTCACGTGCATTGCACTCCATGTGATGCACCATGTCGAAATTTAGTATGTTGCCACCACGCACCAGTACTCTGCGTGCACCATTAATTAAATTGTTGTGTGACAACATATACCTGCATTGCACGTGCACCAACAAAATTCCTTTGCGCTCTTCTAATATTGCGCACACCATGCACACCATTATTATTTGTGCGCACATCGCGCGTGACGGTATTTTTGTGCATTACCACTCTGCATTGCACAGTGAAAAATTTTAAGCACTCACACTTGTGCGTCAATATTTTCCGAGCAATGCCACTCTGCACCACGCAATGCCAAATTTTATCTCGTGCACCCGCTCACCAATATTTTTCAGCACAACGCCACTCTGCACCGCACAATGCCAAATTTTAGTGCACACGTTTGCACGAAAATATTTTTCCACGCAATGCCACTCTGCACCACGCATTGCCAAATTTTAGCACGCGCACCTGCACACCAATATTTTTCCACATGATCCCACTCTGCACCGCGCAACGCCAATTTTTAGTGCACGCACCCGCATGCCAATATTTTTCCAGATATCACAATATTTTCATTGTGCATCATCCATTTTTAGTGTTCCTACCTACACACATTTATTTTTATGCGCATCAATTCCTCGTGAATTCCGCTGTAGAAATTGGGGATTTTTCCTAACTTTTTTCCAATTTTCACCATAGACATTCTGCAACTATGAAATTTATTCAATTTCACCTAATAACACTAGTTCAACCTTTGCAACAAGAAATTGTTGCTGGTGGACATTCCTGGAAAACAGTTTTCCCAAACTCAATTCACGAATTGAGAATTTTAATCAGCTAATATTGCTCCATCTGTCATGGCTTCCCTGTAACTTCAAATTCGATCAATTCGAGGTTTGAATTTTCTAGAAAATATATTAAATTAAGAATATCTCACCACTTGGCCAAATTTCTCAATTTTCCCCTGAATTTGACAACATAAATTGGGCCTTTTCCCAATTCCATGAAATTGCTTCTAATTTTTACAACGGGCGCTCTATAAATTGAAATATGGCCACTTTGAAATAAATTCTCTGTGAAATTTCCCTTCAACACAACTTTCTCAGCCCATTCAGGATTAGTGTTGAAATATTAAGATCTGATGCCATATTGTAACATACCCAACCACCTAGGGTGTGTCATGCCACCGAAAAGATTATGTGCTCTGATACCATATTGTAACATCCCCAACATCCAACTAGGCTATGCCACGTAAATGTTTTTGAACTATATGCAAATTAAAACATATACACACATAAATTCTTGAAGAACTTTATATATATAACTCAAAACAAAAAAATACATTTGGTAAATGCACAGATTCATATGTGTTAGTACCAAAATTTACATTTGCTAAAATCCCAACATTGTTACTGGAAATTCCTGCAGCACCTCATCTCATTTTGATTTCGTCGCCAGAATTGTCAAAATCTGCCAAAAATCCCCATTCCTCTAATCATGTGCCATTATCATAGCATTCATATTTTTTATCTAGCCTTGAGGGAGTGCACATTTGAGGTCCTTTGGCCCGAATCCTTGTGATTTCCCTTTTACTTGCATGACAAAAATTAGTTTTATATTAAGCCTTCACATTTCATATAATCAAATAAAAATTTATATTTATATTTTGATTTATTTTTACTAAAGTGATGTGTTCTTGAAAGTGTACTACCCTAGCCCATACTACATATATAATCCATATCCTAAAGTCCACACATCAAATTACATGGGCACATATGACAACCTCCAAGTCTACTTGTCACGCACCCCATTTTTCATCACCACAACCCAATACAGGGGTTAGCATTAAGCCAAAACACTTAGCACTACAGTGCCCAAATGTTCAAAGTCGAGGTCGCATAGGAATCTAGCTTCCACATGTCAAGAATTTGTTATGGGTTACCAGTGACATGCAATTCAAAGCCAAGTTACGTAATAGTTCCCAAAATCCATGAAGAAATTAACGCTCATTGCCAGGTGAAAGAAATTGATTGCAGGTATTGAAGAACTAAAGGTAGCCATGATATATATGATTATGTTCCCAATTTCTCGCTCGTTCCACCATTTTCATGCATGAATGTGCAGAGTGGAGTGCGCTGCCAAACCTCCTGCATGCTGTGTTTTCTCCTGGGCGCTGTGTTTTCTCCTAGGAGCGGTGTAATGATGGGCGCTACCGAATCTCCTAAGAAGTGTAATGACAGGCGTTGCACAGAGCGCTACCAAATTTTTGGGTAGGTGCTGCCTAATTTCTGGCAGAGACTGAATTTTCACAGAGATACACCAGAATGGCGCTACCTATTGGTACCAGGAACCCAGAAGGGTCAAGCTAACAACTTCTTGGATAGATGATGTGGAAGATAGAAAGAAACAACATTTGGGATCATGAGGACAACCCCATTCTTTTGAAGGACACATGGCAAAAAAGGAGCTGCACAGTAAGAAAGAATCAAGTCATCTTAAAGATTGTTGGATTAGTCACCATCATTTTCCTTTTTTATAGCATAGGTTGTTAGTCAAGTTGTTAGAACAAATAAATGTTTAGATATTTTGAAGGGAAGGAGGCCAACTCGTACCTCCAGTTGTTGCCTCCCTTTTTTTATATAAATAGATAGATCAATTGCTTTAGTAAAGAAGGGGGTAGAGCAGTCTCTAGAGACTGTAGTTTGAGAGTTAGAGTGAAAATACCCGAGAGGTCTATTGTAAAATTCTTGAGAAATGACAATTAGATACAATGGCATGAAAGTTTGATCTTCAACTCAAATATTTGTCTTAGTTTTTGTATATAAAGATCTCAGCTGGCGAATAAGACTTTTAGATCGGTTTGTCTTTTTCTTTATGTTTTATCATACTTCTTCAATTTTCTTCCAATTAGATGTGTTTTGTTTATATAAGGCTTATATGGATAGATTTTGTGTTGAGGAGATTGTAGTAAAGTTTACTATGATAGCTACCACATACGCATCTATTTCACTTTGTGATGTTTGGAAAGGTTTTCTAAGTTGTTACAGATTCTTCCTGTAGCTGCTGAAAAGAAGGTTGTTTTTTAGCCTCAACTACATTTTGTGTCTTCTTGATTTCTTCATTCATATCTATTTAATGTCATAACTGATTTGGGTTTTATTCGACCTAATTTTTTGCCCATACGAGGTTAATTCAAGATTGTTGTATCTCATAGACTACATTCCCAATGGCTCTTTGCCTTTTCTTTGAATTTACCACTCTCATTGCTTCTTAAAACCCACCTTGTCCAAACTAAACCCTTATCATTTCAAGATGTGTTGGGATTTCCCTTGAAGTAGTCCAAGAGCAACTTCCAGCGCTAACATTTTTTGGCGCCATTGTCGGGGACGGATTTGAGCAGATTGAAAATCTCCCTGGGAAGAACGACATTGCACAACTCTATCTTTAGATGGTGACTGAAGCTGGACACCTTCAAGACTACACATTCACCATGGTGACTCCATTGTTCAGAATCTGTTGGTGACTCAACTGGAATGAGACCAATTAAATGGCCATGAAGGCTATCTTGGCCAGGAGGTTTTCCCCACTCAATTTCTCATCTATAGAGGATTATCCACATCTTGTGCCTCTTATTGATGAGTGGAAAGATCTTTTACCCAGATTTTATGAAGGTAAGGATGACAGCCCTGTTGAGCATGTTCATGAATTTCATAATTTGATGCAGCAGCTTGACATCCAGCATGAAGATATTTTGATGAAAATGTTCATGTATTCATTGGATGGGGATGCACGTAAATGGTATTTCTCGTTACCCCCTTCCAGAATTTCATCCTTGAAGGATTTCCACATAGTATTCAATGAACACTACAAAAGGTTTTATCACTCTGAAAGTATTTTTCATAACTGTTGTGAGGGATATGTAGAATGTGCTCAAGATTTGTTAGATTGCTCTACTGAATATAAAGATGAAAACTATTTTATTCACTATCCAAATGAAGATATGAATGAACCTCTTTCTCTTTCTTATAACCGAGAAGAAAGTCTTCTAGATATCAGTCATGATTGTACTAATGATTGCATGGATTTAGTTGCATTATATCATGTACCTTATGCATCTGATGTCTCTGATTCAAAAGAAGAATCAATTGTAGAACAAGATCTTTCTCTTTTCCTGCAAAAGGTTTCCCATGATATATTTTCACCTAAGATTGAAGACAAATATCGGGGGATTGTTCATTTTCCTATGCAAGACCAAGGAGCCTTGGGATCACCTATCTTTGATGAATACTCTGATCAAGAATTTCATATCCATTTTTTTTATTTAAGGAGCAACCAACCAAGTTATGACAGTTGTGAATATGATTATGATGGAGAACAATATTGTGAAGAAATCAACTATCAGGAAACCACTGAAGACATTCAACAGCCATCTCTACAAATCAGTGAGCCCGCATGCACTATATTTGAACCTGGATCTACAGACAACAAAAAACAATCTATCATCAACAGTGAAGTTAGTTTGCAACTATGTTCAGATTTGCAGGCAGTTGTAGGTGGCAGCCATGATCAACATGAGGATATGCAAAAATCTTTCGGTGTTCAGCTAAAATAGCAGGAAGAGGTGTTCCTTTTCTATTTTATTGATCTGTTTGTTGATTATCTTGGATCTTTGAATAGCTTAGATGCCAGAACACTTTTGTCAAATGAAGGTTGGTTGTTTTGTTCTTTTGAATTGCATATTAGTAATCTATGGGTTCCTGCATTCATCATTGTCGTATCAAGGACTTCACCAACTAATCATATTCTTGTATGGTTTCATTGGAAGCACGATCTTACTTGATCAAGAAGAAACACACTTGATTAGAGTAGGAGTAGGAAGAAATAAGCTCGTTTTTTAGCATTTCCTTTCTGTCAGTTTGCAGTAGTTATTTTTTAGTTTCAAATAAGGAGCAGAGATGCTCTTAGTCTTGCTGGTTTCCTGGACAGAGATGAAGATGGATAAGGCTACTGTTCTATGGGTTTTTGGCAGCTCGCGGGGAGCATGCCATCCCCCGTGGAGATAATGTTAGTACCAAAATTTACATTTGCTAAAATCCCAACATTGTTACTAGAAATTCGCACAACACCTCATCTCATTTTGATTTCGTCACCATAATTGTCAAAATCTGCCAAAAATCCTCATTCCTTTGATCATGTGCCATTATCATAACATTCATATTTTTTATCTAGCCTTGAGGAAGATCACATTTGAGGTCCTTTGGCCTGGATCCATGTGATTTCCTTTTTACCTGCATGAAAAAAATCACCTTTATATTAAGCCTTCACATTTCATATAATCAAATAAAAATTTATATTTATATTTTGATTTATTTTTACTAAAGTGATGTGTGCTTGAAAGTGTACTATGCTAGCCCATACCACATATGTAATCCATATCCTAAAGTCCACACATCAAATTACATGGGCACATATGCCAACCTCCAAGTCTACTTGTCACACACCCCATTTGTCATCACCACAAGCCAATACAGGGGTTAGCATTAAGCCAAAACACTTAGCACTACAGTGCCCAAATGTTCAAATTCGAGGTCGCATATGAATTTAGCTTCCACATGTCAAGCACTTGTTATGGGTTACCAGTGACATGCAATTCAAAGCCAAGTTATGAAATAGTGCCCAAAATCCATGAATAAATTAATGCTCATTGCCAGGTTAAAGCAATCGATTGTAGGTATTAAAGAACTAAAGGTAGCCACGATAAATATGATTATGTTCCCAATTTCTCGCTCGGTCGATCATTTTCATGCATGGATGTGCAGAGTGGAGTGCGTTGCCAAACCTCTTGGGCACTGCATTTTCTCATGTGTGCTGCAAAATTTCATAGGTGTTGCATTTTCTCCTGGGAGCAGTGTAACGATGTGCACTACCCAATATCCTGAGCAATGTAATGATGGGCGCTGCATAGAGCACTACTGAATTTTTGGGTAGGCGCTACCTAATTTCTAGCAGAGACTAAATTTGCACAGAGATACACTAGAATGGCGCTACCTATTGGTACTGAGAATCCAGGAGGGTTAAGATAACAACTTCTTGGATAGATGATGTGGAAGATAGACACAAACAACAGTTGGCATCATGAGGAAAACCACATTCTTTTGAAAGACACATGGAAAACAAGGAGTTGCGCAACAAGAAAGAATCAAGTCATCTTGAAGATTGTTGGATTAGTCACCAGCATTTTCCTTTCTTATAGCATAGGTTGTTAGTCAAGCTGTTAGAAAAAATAAATGTTTAGATATTTTCAAGGGAAGGAGGCCAGCTCGTACCTCTGGCTGTTGCCTCCCTTTTTGATATAAATAGATAGATCAATTGCTTTAGTAAAGAAGGGAGCAGAGCAGTCTCTAGAGACTGTAGTTTGAGAGTCAGAGTGAAAATACCCGAGAGGTCTATTGTAAAATTCTTGAGAAATGACAATTAGCTACAGTGGCATGAAAGTTTGATCTTCACCTCAAAGATTTGTCTTAGTTTTTGTATGTAAAGATCTCAACTGACGAATAATACTTTTAGATCAGTTTGTCTTTTTCTTTATGTTTTATCATACTTCTTCGATTTTCTTCCAATTAGATGTGTTCTGTTTATATAAGGCTTATATGGATAGATTTTGTGTTGAGGAGTTGTAGTAAAGTTTACTATGATAGCTACCACATATGCATATATTTCACTCTGTGATGTTTGAAAAGGTTTTCTTAGTTGTTACAGATTCTTCATGTAGCTGCTGAAAAGAAAGTTGCTTTTCAACCTCAACTACATTTTGTGTCTTCTTGATTTCTTCATTCATATCTATTTAATCTCATAACTAATTTGGGTTTTATTCGACCTGATTTGCTGCCCATACGAGGTTAATTCAATATTGTTGTATCTCATAGACTCCATGCACAATGGCTCTTTGCCTTTTCTTTGACTTTACCACTCTCATTGCTTCTTAAAACCCATCTTATCCAAATTAAACCCTTATCGTTTCAAGATGTGTTGGGCTTTCCCTTGAAGAAGTCCAAGAGCAACTTCCAGCGCTAACAATATGGAAATAACGGTAACACATACATGCAACATGGACATGCAATACCCATAAATATAAAGACAGTTATAAACCACACATAGGATAAACCCATATAAATAAACACATAAATAATAATGCAACATGTAATTTAACACACAATTGACACTTATCTTGGTAATAATATCACCAAATGCCTGGAGACCTTCCATGAACCTCCCAGCCATAGACCATGCTTCTTATCACTCTCAACAATGGGTCACCCCCGAGCTGGGACTAAAATCCACCCGGGTAAAGGGATTTCTAACCAGGATGATGTATCTCAGACAATAGGAAATACTTCGTCACAAGTGCCAACTCAAACTAACAGTCTATAGTCCCTCATTCCCCACATGACTATCCCACCCCAAGAAGTGTGCCCCTTCTTTTCTCAACAATCCCTCGGTTGTCCCACTTCCCTTCCAAGGATTCATCAATAGGCTAGACAGGGAGTCTCAGAGCCCTGTATCTATAGTTTATCACCTTTCGGAAAAAAATTCCCAACAATTCTCTCACCTAGAGATAAATTGATCACAAGCCTAACAACCCACCTCTTCAGTCTCCCACGAGCCTAACAACCTATTTCTTCAGTCTCCCATGGACCTAACAATCTGTTTCTTCAGTCCATCTCCCAGGATAACCAGGTACAGGTACGGGTATAGGTGCGAGTCAAGGATGATTTTAAGGATGTAAATTTATTTTAAAATGTAGAAACCTTGGCAAATCTTACTAATACTTCATATTCCAACTAGAAATATTTGGCGATATTTTTGTAAAAATATTAAAATTTCTAAAGATTTTCTACATTTTTTATAAAATTTTGGCGATTTGTAAGTTAGAATAATTGTATCCTATAGAATTTGGGAGAATCATTTTTAAAACAGTGAACCTCATTTTTGGAAAAACCATGGAAAATTAGCACATGAGCGAAATTTATCCCCTTAAATCATCCTTCGTGTGGGTACATGTACAGTGATAGTAACAGAAAGGTACCAAGGAAATCTCAATGAGTGAGTGAATGATGGTGGAAGGAATGGGAAAAAGGAACTAATTCCAAACTATATGTATACATGTTCTCAACTTGACACTTCTCATGTTGGGAGCTACTTTGTCCCACTTATCCCCATCTTTAGAACTTAGGATAGAATAATTCTCCATAGTTTATACTTTAAGGACTATTAATACAATATTCCTTTTTGGCTTAAGCTCCCTAGCTTATCCATTTTACTGAACTTTTAGCCCCCCTTTTCCCTAACTAGTGGAGTTTAGTTCCCCATACTCTTTTATCATGGTCAGTCTACACACAAAGATGTATTATATTAATTATGAGACATATGCAAAAATAGGCTCACTGGCCCTTAACATCTAGGGTCTCTGTCCTAATTCAAAACATAAGCCTCCTAGATTGTAATAATTGGCTCACCAACCTATAAAACACAACTTATACAGAAAGCCTCCCTGGCCTCAAAATTGCATGCACTTAAGTTTGATACACATGATATCCTGGAATGTGCACACTTCATCATTATAGTGCGCAGTACATGTGCGCGCTATACCATGGAAGGTTCATAAAAAAATGATATCAAACATCTCACCAAATTAAGTACATTTGCATTTATATTTACAGTTGAGGTACAACCTAGCGATATTACAGAAGTGGAGAAAGTTCTCAAGGTGTTGGGATGGTGGAAAATACTAATCACCACTGAGAAGCACCTGGAATGAATGATGGTTGTATCCAATACTCTATGAAGGAACGAGAAGAGCCTAAAATGCAAGATTCTAGTATATAATACTATATACTAAATGCTTGCAATAACGAGACTCTCGGTGATGTTTTGCGCTCATCGTGTGATGGTAAGAAAAATACATTTTTATAACACAATGTATGATATCTGCAAGATTTTTTGAGTATATATATTATGATATTCTACTATAATTAAATGCACATGGTTTTGAATAGCCTTGAATTTACAGCTTACTTGACTATATTTTATTATTGTGATTGAATGCATTGCAATTATATGATTGTTATTTTGTAGCGACATAATTACATCCTCAATTATTGACTTGTATTTATGTAACTGAATGTATTGCAATTATGATTGTTATTATGTAATGCTGCAATTACATTATGAGATTTTATCATTACAATTACATTGATTTTTTATTATTGGAGACTAAGGTAAGGTTTTTAGTGCTTTACAATTTTATATTCTATTATAATTAACTTACATGGTTGTTATTCCACAGTGCTTCAATCACATTCAAAGATTATGGTATTTGAGACTCAAGCTTTATATTCTAGAATAATAAGGATTGTCTTTGAGAATCATGATTTACATAAGGAACATAAATCATGATTCTCATATAAAAACATCCCTACATTATGGATCATGAAGTACAGTACAACTATGAAATATCTGATCAACATATAATTAGAAAAATAAATTAATCCCAAAAGAATTTGTTTCTATGTCACTAATTCCAACATCGATTGCATGAATTTATCAAACAACTACAAAGGTTACAATATTGAATTACAACTTATCCAAACCATTTTGCATTAAAATAAAGAATGATATAGAATAATAGTAATAAAAGTGAGACTAGTAACTCAGTTCAAGATCCGATAGTAGTAGATAGGCCTTACTCTGAGTCAACACCAAAGGTTCTTATAGTAAATGGTTGTGACAAACTAGATATGGGATTTTCATAAATCTAACACAACAATGGATGAAAATAAAAAAGAGAGAAAAAAATGCAAGCAAGCTATCCAATCTCATCGTGTAATGAGCATGAATTGAAAACATGATAAACAACTATTGCATATATAATCCCAATAAGTGCCCAAGGTCTAGTGAAAAGAATAAATTGGAATCAATACCACTAATTTCGAAAGTCATGCCACAAAGAAAATCTAGTGATAAAATTCATGCAACAAGAGACACTCCCAGAAAAGTACTGTGATGTTGGCTTAAACTAAAAATGTATGATCAATTAAACTAGGTATGTCCAATAGTGCAGTCGACATGCACTCACAAAAGTGGCTTGTATTAACCTTCCAGCGAATCAATATATATCTTAAATGTTTTTTCATATTAATCTTTCATTTTTTGTCTTAGCTCTATTGAACGAAGAAAAGTACTCAAGAGATCACATATGCATCATGTTAATTACTACCTTGAACATTTATGTTGATGAATACATGTATTGCAAAAACATAACATCGAGAGTATATTAAAAATAAAACTACCATGCCAATGGACTCTCTCCTACACATCTGCATCAACATCCTTTTCTTCATCTGGCTTAGAAATAATTTATTCCTCTGTTGGAGGGGGCACTTGCTCTTCCTCAAAAAGAGGTTCCTCCACAATCATTCTCAATGCATGAGTAGGAACCTCATATATTCTCACCTGAGGCTTTGAAGGATATTTAACAAGTACATATTTTCCTTCATTCAGTTTTAGAAGGAGATCAACAATTTATTTCACAATACCCCACATATAGGAAGTGTTCAAATTAATATACATAGCGAATTCCTTGGGCTTGTATCACTGAACACTCAAAATAACATGGTTTATAAGTCTCATTGTGGAGCTGGCCAATGTAATAACACACGAATGATTGACAAATTTTAAGACTTTAGCTACATGTACCCTTTAAAAGGATAAATAAGTGAATACTTCGTTATTGTTTAGGATCATGGATATGGTAAAATAAAACATATTGATGTCCCAAAATATACACGAGAGGTAATAAATAGATTAAAATGACAATTATAAGTTTGCAACAAATGCATTTGGAAAAGGTATACAGGGACATATCCCTATTATAGGTATATATTTTTTAAAATAAATTAGACCCAATAGATATCTCAGTCCAACAAGTATGCCTCTAATGAATGTGCCATAGGTTCGACACCTATAGGCATCGGATCAGCGTTGGCCAGAAGGGAACTCTCCGATCACTGGTCCATAGATCCGATGAATGTAGGGGTCATATCACTGATGACCCTGTTGTTGGTCACTATAATTGCTTATTTAATCTAAACAATCAAGTGCTACATAAATTGTCAACCCAGGGAAGTCTGTTTATTTCAAAGGTAACCACGCACTATATATGTTCAATCTCAAAAGCAACCTAGAGTTGTAGTAAAAACTATATTAATCACACTTGCCTTGAACAAACTGAAGTTCTAACTTGAATTACAGGAAAGAAAACTACCTATTGTAGAGCTCAAAGTTTAAAGAAATGATTAATTGAAGAATCTTGGATTACATTAAAATAACAACAAGATGTTGCAACTGGAAAGACCAACTATTCTGTAACCTGAGAACAGGACCCTATTCCCAAAGCAGGAATCTTCAGCACCTGTTTCCGATCATCACACTTCATGAACTCATTGCTTAACTAAAATAATTGACATACACACTGAAGACCGTCTATCT
This sequence comes from Picea engelmannii, assembly GCA_009831015.1. Lineage (NCBI taxonomy): Eukaryota > Viridiplantae > Streptophyta > Pinopsida > Pinales > Pinaceae > Picea > Picea engelmannii. The sequence goes on along the minus strand of ML778657.1, from coordinate 1,019,070 downwards.
CTTAACAGAGAACAGGACCCTATTTCCTAAGCAGGAAACTTCAACACCTGTTTCTGATTAGCACACTTTCATAAACTCATTAATGCAATGAAGGCTAACTATCTCTAACAAAGAATAGGACCCTATTTCCTAAGCAGGAAACTTCAACACCTGTTTCTGATTACCAAGATTTCATAAATTCATCAAACAGGATTGCTAACTAAAATGATTAACAATTACCCAAGCATGAATCACATGAAAACAATGTAGCGTTCAGTAAAGCAGAGTTTTCAGTAAGACATAGTTCAGTAAAGTAGTGTTTCAGCAAAACAGAATTCAATAAAGTAGTGTTTCAGCAAAATAGAATTTAATCAAGGCATAAACAGAGATCACACTAACACACTACAAAACTAATGGGTGAATCTTGTGAAGAAGGTGGGCCCTCCCTTCTCACAAGATTCCCCTGAAATGAAAAGGCTAGAGAGAAATGCTCAAAACAGTCTTTTTATTCATCTGTCAATGTATCATATTACAATATGGAATGAAGTACGTCCTTCTCTGTAAACCCTTCTTAGTACAAAAACAGAAGGTCCTCTCGAATGATGATTTCCTCTTATTTAAAGAGGAGGATCCCTTCGATACAACTTAATCAACTAATTATAGGTGTACATCTGAGTCTTATTCTTAGTCAGATCGACTTTCTAAATTGGAATAGGATATCCTAGTCTCCCACAATAGAATGCTATTACAAGTGTTGAGTAAGGTGTTGTTGTTGCGGCTGGAGTAACAGCTTCTTTATTTGTCTCTTGTTACTGATGTTGTATGTTGTTTCAGCATCGCAAATCGTGGGCTGTTTCAGCCACGTGATTTGCGTTCTGACTGTTTCAGCATCGTTGACCACGGATTGTGTAACATCTTCTACTATGTTTCAACATTGTTGACCACGGACTGTGTAACAACTTCTTCTGTGTTTCAGCATTGTTGACCACGGACTGTGTAACAACTTCTTCTGTGTTTCAACATCGTTGACCACGGACTGTGTAACAACTTCTTCTGTGTTTTAGCATCGTTGACCATGGACTGTGTAACAGCTTCTTTTGTGTTTCAGCATCGTTGAACACAGACAGTGTAACAACTTCTTCTGTATGAGTTGCTATTTCAGCCATAGGATTTGCGTGCTTTAACTGTTTCAGCAATAGGCCTCAATGCTAATTTGTAGTTCGAACTGTTTCAACACTTATACATTTATGATCAAAGGTTAAGTATGAGAGTAATGTAAAATTATATGCAAAACAGATTAAACATATAGTAAAGAGAAGAGACGTTGTATACCTTTGTAAAGATAGGGTAAAGTGATAATATGAGTTTAAATTTGAGCGAAACAAGAGTGTAATGGTGGAAAAAAGTGTGGGCAAAAAGGTACATTGTATGGTCCTAACACCTGCCATGTAGCCAATGAATGTAGGGTTCGGGTCATCGAAAACCATTCCATGGATCCAACATCTTGAAGAGTTGGTTAACCAACACTGATCTTACGTCGTTGAGAGGATGTTAATCGATAGTTTATGTGTCAGATATTTGATGGATACTAATATTAAATATTCAAGAAAATGTAGTAGGATCTTCAATGGGGATGTGTCGACGAATTGACGAATGATTTTTTCTGCCACATACCCAACGACATTCCACCAACGCTTAAAAATAATAAATGTCGTCTGATGATAGACATAATTTTTGAATTTCAGACAAATTAGCCATCAAAGTTTGGGTACAAATGTAGTAGTGGGTACTCTTGTATTTCCATCCCTTTCCTTTCCATGTCATGCCTTGCATTGCCTTGCCTTGCCTTGACTTGTCTTGCATTACATTTAGATGCATTTCCTTGCCTTTCCATGCCATTCCATGCCATGCCCTCACTTGCCTTTCCTTCACTTTCCTTTCTTTCACTTTCCTTTCCTTTCCTTCACTTACCATGCCTTCACTTGCCTTGCCTTCACTTGCCATGTCTTCACATTCCTTCACTTGCCTTGCCATGCCTTCATTTTCCTTACCCTTCCTTTCCATTCCTTTAATTCACTTTCCATTTCGTGCCTTTCTTTTACATTCCTTTCCTTGCCTTTCCATGCCATGCCATGCCTTGCCTTTCCTTACAATTCCTCGTCTTTCCTTTCCTTGGCTTTCCATGCCTTGATATGCCTTCACTTTCCATTGCTTTTCATGCCATACCTTCACTTTCCATGCTTTCAATTTCCATGTCTTCACTTGCCATGCCATGTCTATTATAACAAGGTATTAAATTTTCAAACATATGTAATAAGTAATGAGCAAAACCCTAGTTCTGGAGATACTCTAAAAAATGATTTTTCGGTTAATGAAATGACACGAGAGGGGACCCACTAGCTGAAACTCAGTTCTCTATATTCAATGCAATTGACGGTTCATCCATATGAGTCTCAGTTTGAGTTTTATCATGATTTGCAACTCACCTCCTCAAGTCATCCAGACACATGTGGCCAATTTGGTCCGGGGGAATAAAATCCAAACCGGGCAACATAATGGAGTTTCGTAATTTCTCGAAATTGTTTTTGTCCAAGTCCCACGCGAATACACTACCCACAATCAGCCCACATGGTGTTCTTTAAAATCGACTTCCTCTTCAAAAATTGCACTATGCCTCATTGAGAAAAACCCTAGTTCCATAGATACTCCAACAAACAGTTTTCTAGTCCATGAAATGACAATAGAGGAGCCCCAATAGCTGAAAACCGATGCTTCAGATCTAACACAACTAACATTTTATCCATCTCAGTCCCATATTGAGTTTTATCATGATTTGTAACTCACCTCCTGAATCCATGGAGGGACATGTGGCCAACTTGGTCAAAGGGCATAAAATCCAGACCGAGCGACATAACGAAGTTTTGTAAGCTCTCACAAGTCACTTTGGACAAGGCCCATGTGACTACACTACCCACAAACACCCCACATAGTGTTCCTTAAACTCGACATCCTCTTCATAAATTGCACTATGCCTCATTGAACAAAACCCTAGTGTTGGAGATACTCCAACAAATGATTTTTCGGTCCACGAAATGATAGCAAAGGGGCCCCACTAGTTGAAACCCGATGATCCAGACCCAATGCAACTAACGGTTCATTTGTTTGAGACCCAGTTTGAGTTTTATCATGAGTTGAAACTCACCTACTCAAGTCATTCATGGACATGTGGCCAATTTGTTTTGGGGAGTAAAATCCAAACCAAGCTACGTAATGGAGTTTTGTAAGCTCCCTCAAGTCTGTATGGCCAAAGCCCATGTGACTACACTACCCACAAATATACTAGCCACAAATTCTCCACACAGTGTTATTTAAAATCAACCTCGTCTTCAAAAATTGCACTATGCATCATTGAGAAAAACCTTAGTGCCATAGATACTCAAACAGATGGTTTTTCAATCGATGGAATGACAACAGATGGGCCCCACTAGATGAAAACCAATGCTCGAGCTCCAATGCAACTGGTGGTTCATCTGTTTGAGTCATGTTTTGATTTTTATTGTGAATTGCAACTCACCTCATCAAGCCATTCATGGACATGTGGCCAATTTGGTCTGGGGGCATAAAATCCAAACCCAACAGCATAACGGAGTTCCATAAGCTACCACAAGTTTGTTTTCCCAAGGCCCATGCAACTACATTACCCATAAACACCACACATGGTGTTCTTGAAAATTGACCTCCCCTTTAGAAATTTCATTATGCCTTATTGAGAAAAACCCTAGTGTTGATGATACTCCAACAAATGGTTTATTCATCAACGAAATGACAACGAAGGGACCGCACTAGCTAAAACCTAGTTCTCTAGATCCAATGAATCTGGAAATTCATCCATCCAAGTCCTGATTTGATTTTTATCATGAGTTGCAACTCACCTCTTCAATCCATTCATGGACATGTGGCCAATTTGGTCCGGGGGCATAAAATCCAAACCAAGCAGCATAACACAGTTTCATAAGCTCCCACTGGTTTTTTTTTGAAATTCCACTTAACTACATTAACCACAAATGCCCCACATAGTGTTCTTTCAAATTGACCTCCTCTTAAGAAATTTCACTCTGCCTTATTAAGAAAAACCCTAGTGCCAAAGATAATCCAAAAAATGGTTTTTTGGTTGATGGAATGACAATAGAGAGGCCCCACTAGCGGAAATGTAGTTCTTTGGATCCAATGTAATCGATGGTTCTCCCATATGAATCCTAGTTTGAGTTTTATCGTGAGTTGCAACTCACCTCCTAAAGCCATTCAAGGACACGTTGGTATGGAAATGCAAGCAAAGGAAATGAAATGAAAGGAAAGGCAAAGTAAGGCAAGGAAGAAAAATCAAATGCAAAACATGGCAAGACTAAGCATGGCATGCCAATGCAAGCTAAGGCAACGTCTAGGTCTAGGTCTAGGTAAATCCTATTAATTATGATAATCAATGTTTGACAACTATGAAGATACTTTAGATATATGAATAAAGAGAACTTATGTTATGAAATTGAAATTATCATGCAAGTATTTTTATCTAAGATATATGGGATAACAAGTTGTAGAATTACATGCTTAATGAATCATTTGATTGTAACTTTTATGTATTAAAATTGCTCATTTCGTACAAGCATTATTTACGTATTAAACTTTTTCATTTATGTATTAAACGTTTTCATTTAGGTACTAAACTTGTTCATTTAGGAAAGGCATGGCATGGAAAGTGAAGTCAAGGAAAGGAATTGTATGACATGGCATGTCATGGCAAGTGAAGGCAAGGCAAGGCATGGCATGGCATGACATGGCATGGCAAGGCATGGCCTAGCAAGGCAAGGCATGGAAAGTGAAAGAAAGGAAAGGAATAACATGGAATGGCATGGCATGGAAAGGCATGGGATGGTATGGAAAGGAAAGGCATGACATGAAATGGAAAAGCATGGCATGGAAAGTGAAGGAAATGAAAGGCATGACATGGAAAGGAAAGGAATGGGAAGGCATGGCATGGAAAGGCAAGTAAAGGAAAGGAAGTGCATCACACAGAATGGAAAGACAAGGCATGGGATGGAAAGTGAAGGAAAGGCAAGGCATGGCATAGAAAGGAAATGCATGGCATGGCATGGCATACTTTTCCTTCACTTTCATTGCCTGGCCTTGTATACGTTGCATACCTTTCCTTTACTTTCCTTGCCTTGTCTTGCATACCTTACATACGTTTCCTTCATTTTAATTGCCTTCACTTGCCTTACCTTGCAAGGCAGACCATACCATAACATACCATACCATGGAAAGGAAAGGCACGGAAAGGAATACCATACCATACCATACCATGGCATGGAAAGTCAAGGCATACCATACCATGGCAATGATACCATACCATATCATACCATACCAAGGAAAGCCATACCATGGAAAGGTAGGCAAGGTGAGGCAAGGTACACCATACCATACAATACCATACCATGGCTTGACAAGGAAAGGAAAGGAAAGGCATACCATACTGTACCATACCATGGAAAGGAACAAAAGGCATACCATACTGTACCATACCATGGAAAGGAAAGGAAAGGAATACCATACCATACCTTACTATACCATGATAAGTCAAGGCAAGACAAGGCAAGGCAAAGCATATCATACCATACCATACCATACCATATCTTGGAAAGGAAAGGAAATGAATACCATACCATACCATACCATGGAAAGGCAAGGAAAGGAATACTATACCATACCATACCCTGTAAGGACAAGGCAAGGCAAGGCATACCATACCATATCATACCATGGAAAGGAAAGGAAAGACATACCATACCATACCATACTATACCATACCATGGAAAGGAAAGGAAAGGAAAGGAAAAGCAAGGCATATTATACCATGGCTTGGCATGGCAAGGAAAGGCATAACATACCATGGAAAGTAAAGGAAAGGTAAGGCAAGGAATATCATACCATACCATACCATACCATGGATCTGGAAGGCAAGGCAAGGCAAGGCAAGGCAAGGCATACCATACCATACCATACCATGCCATGATACCATACCATAATATGGCATGGAAATGCAAGGCATACCATACCATACCATACCATACCATACCATGGCAAGGAATGACAAGGAAAGGCATACCATACCATACCATGGAAAGGAAAGGAAAGTGAAAGCATGCCATACCATACATACCATGTCATACCTTTCCTTTGTAAGGAAAAGAAATGCATACCATACCATAACATACTATGATAACACTAACATACCATACCAAGGAAAGGCAAGGCAAGGCATGCAAAGAAAAGCCTTGATGAGGCAAGGAATACAAAGGCAAGGAAAGGTATGTCATGGCATGGCATGGATTGGCAATGTAATGTACCTCAAATTTTCCATAAAAAATAAAAAAAAACTGTGGTCATTAATTCCCAAATTTCGTTTTATATATTTACTGGTAGAAGGAGGAGGTCCTCATTTCTGTTATAAATATCTGTGGTTGAACTCTTAAGTTCTACCTACCACATGATGTTATAACTATGCCATCCTAACTTAATTTGGATAGAAACGATTATAAGGATAAATCACCAAGGGTCTTATTCCCTTTTTGCCTCCATCCTATTCACCTATGTATGTATGTATGTCTATATAGTGGTTAGGCTTAGGACTTATATTACAACTCTATCTTTAACATGAGATTCCTAAGTTTGCACACAAGTCTATCAAATTAATTGGTCCTTGGGAAATATTTTGTTTCCATCTATATAGCCACGAAATCAGGTTTAATAACATGTGCCTGGCATAACTGTAGAGTCTCAGTCATTAAATGGGATTCTAAAACTTATACATTGGGGTTAGTGATGTACCAGTACAAACATCTAAAGGGGTTCGACTAACGAGGACTCGTGTTAACTCTCGTTAACCCGACTTATCTAAAATATGTTCCAACGAATTCTTAACCTGAACAAAACGCTAACTAAAACTAATGTAGTGGATGTGAATGAGATCCAAACTCATTGAGTCATGGAGGGGTCTGTTCACGACATTCTTTTATGTGGAATGGATGGTCTACTGTTAGGGGGAGTTAAGGCTCTATAACTACCATTTAATGTCATTCCTGTGAGCATGAGTTACATTGTATTCACCTGGCCTTTCATCCAATGTGTCACACCAACTATGCCCTCATCACATGAATAGACCGTCCTTCGAACTCTTCGCATTTACACTGAGAAAACAAGGCGCTTCTTAGGATTTTAATGCGTTTACAGTTTTCATTGTGGAGTTCTTCGAAGAGGCTTTGTGTATCATTTTCTTAGCAGAGGAGACTATCGTCATTAGATTTTGTTTAATCCAGGGTATCAGACAGTGTGGTCTGATTCCCTAGTAAATATTTCCTTTAGCGTATTGCTATGGTTGAATAGAAAAGTGGCTCTTCGGAAAAATTGTTATAGTGAAAACTGTAGTCACTCTGTAACTTCTGTTATACATTTTATTTCTGCTGAAAAATCCCTTTATCATTACTTTGCTATAATACTTTATGATTTGTCCCCATTCCTGGAGAAGTGGTATTATTTGGTCATTTCTTCCTCAATCTCTTTTGAAGATAATGACATTCCTCCTATGGTTTAGAGAGAATGCATTTGTTTCTCTTGGTCTATGTTTCGAGGTCTAGGGTTTCGCAACTCTCTATTATTCTGGCTCCTTATAGTCCCTCTATTATCGTAAGTTGAGGATTGAAGCCAAATCTTTGTGAGACTGTGTGAGAAATTATGTTTCGGAAAGAATAGTCCCACTTTTTAATGCATAATACGTTTTATTTTTTTCCTTCCTTTCTTTGTAAAGGGGTGATTCCATACTTTTGTAGTTTCATCAAGTTTTCACTAGTTCCTTCGCATATGTTTTTTTCTTTATTTCTAATACATTCATGTTTGGTGTAATTAAAATGTGACCTCCTTGATTTCTGAACAGTCTATTAAAGATACCCTATGGTATATAAAGTCCTTTTGAGTTTACAGACGTTATTGTCATTGTCGTGACCTACACCATTTGCATTCAGTAGAAATATATCTCTGTATCGATTGTTTGAATTTATAAAGAAAATGCCCTCTGCAATTTGGTTCTGGAAGGTTTTAAACTCAATAGTTAGGTAGTCTATGTTCTACATGAAAATTTTATATTATCTCTTCATACAACATGATTTATATCGTTTGTATGTTAAAAGAAACCTAGTACTGTCGATTGTTTCATTTTCGTGAGTAATAGATTTTGAGATTCGGTATCAACACTAATGATGGGCCCTGTTGATGTGAGGGTACCCATCAAGGAGTCATTGGACCATTTCCCCTCGACGCGGTCGACTATCCAGCCATGAGAAACAAGGGAAGAACATGAGACTTCTTGTCATAAGTTGAGTATCACTCTGGAATACTCTGTTACTACATTTCTCATTCTGTTGATGTTTTCGTTTACCTTTCTTTCATACAGTTACTGATATTTAATGGTAAAAATTTGCAGATCTTTCATCTGTGAAAAATTCAAAATGTTGCATTCCTATCCTCGGTGAAATAGGTATTCGAGTTTCTTTTTGTAAACTCTTCAGGCATTCACACAGTGAAGGCACAATTTCAATATCAATTAATGATATGAAGTATAGTCTTCGCTCGATTTCCTGTAGTGGCTGTAAGGAGGTTGATTTTTCTTTGGTCTAGTTGATAAATGTAATAGCTCCTTTGAAGTTAAGCTACAGGGCCTTTCCCTGTCTATTTGAATTAATGAAATGACTGCTAGATGATTTTTTGGTATCTTCTCGCCATTCTGGTTTCTTCCTATACTTAAGTTATTTACTGTGGCTGTCGTCCTATATTGCATATTCAATATCTAAAGTTTGTATAGTCCGAACTTACAGTTACTCACTAAATAGAAAATGAACTTATTCATTTATGAAAGTCTATATTTTGTAAATCGAATTTGTTGTATAGATAAAAACATCTATCTGTCTATCTATCTATCTATCTATCTATCTATCTATATCTATATATATATATATATTCGTATCATATGAATGTTTATTCCGCTATATGAAGCTTTTATATCGTTTTACTTTACTTCGATGTTTTATAAATACTGTGACTCTGTATCCTCCTTAGAGTAGGGTATGAATGTATATCTTCCTCCTTATTTTGTACATACATAGAGTTCGTCCTTGATTTAATTTAGCATGGAAATGAATGAAATTTCAATTTAATTGATATGTTTTATGTATGGTCATTCACCTACAGGACGGTAAGCATATAACTGTATGTACATGGCTACATTATTCAATTTCACTTACATTGTCTAAAATAGATAATTCTTGAATTTTCCCATACAATTTATTGAGAGGTTTTCACCTATAGTATATCTTATTACGATAGTAATCTAGTTCATAGATCCATATTTCCAGAAGCTTCGTTTGCGTTAATCGATTCCTTTTAGATACTATTTCAAGCACTTAAATATATGATAAACTAGATCTAATCGTTCCACAATTTATCATCAACACATGTTGATATATATATATATATATATATATATATATATATATGTGTGTGTGTGTATGTATATATATATATATACCGTAGGTTTTCTTAAAAACGTTTGAAATTCGCATGGTGACTTTCCTACATAATTATATATTATGTACTTGCATATATATATATATATATATATATATATATATATATATATCCCATTAAATTACAACTAATCGTAACAACAGTTTAAATATGATAGGGTAGCTGAACTCAAATCGAAGTCAATGCTCAGAGGTAAATGTGTGGGATGCTCAAAAGAAATTCTCAGGTTTTCTTCCAAACGACGATTACTAATAAAATAACCAATCATACTAGATGCATAAGATTCTGACAGAAATTCCAAATAAAAAATAATGGGGTGGTATTTTTATAACCACAACTATGATTCCTTCAAAATTTGATAATAGAACATCTCATATATATATATAACTCAGATAAAAATCCCATCAACCAATAATTCATCACTACATGTAAATAGAGAAGTAGAAAGTGGACATATATGAATAAAAGTTGTCGAACAACAAATGGAACAACCACGTTCCTCCAAACCTTAGAACAGGGAAGCCAAATCACTTATCGTGTTCATCACGTAGCCTAACCATCAATCCATGAGGGCTAACTTGGAATTCCTCCTCAACAATGCCTTTCCATTTCAACAGTCTCCTCCTTTCCTCACACTCAACAACTAGTGTTCATAACAACAAGAATTCAGTAATTTCCCCCCCAACATACTAGGCAGTGTCCTGCCTCCTCACATATGCTATATATCCAAAAACAAAAGTGCCTAGGTATTTTCCCCTTTGGGAATTTTCCCAGCTTTCCAAATCCCTGATTTTCAGGGGCTGCCAATGGCCAAATTCTAGATTTTCCGCTTGTAATAATCATCCCTAAGGTAGTTCCAACATGTTCCCCACTCATGGAGTCATGGTCAACTGATTTCAACATGGTTGTTCCATTTGTCTTCCAACAATAATTATAAAATATTTTGTTTCATACAAGTTTCATAGTCAAGTAGTTAGTTGGGTCAAATCAGATCTCTTCCCAACAATCATAATCATTAATTACAATTAACCAAATTTGAAATTGTGAATTGCCATAAATGGCAAAAATTTTCCAATTTTGAATTTACCAAAAACAGAATAATTTTCCCAAGAAATTTCAAATTCAAAAATAATTTATTTTTGGGGATGTTACAGGCAAGGCGTAGCATTGTCATGACAATTGCATGGCATGGAAAGGAATGGTAAGGCATGGCATGGCATTCCATGGAAAGGTAATGAAATACATGGGATGGAAAGGAAAGGCAATGCATGGAATGGGAAGGCAAGGAAATGCAAGACAATTCATGGAAAGACATACAAAGGAAAGGCATGGAATGGCATGGCGATGCAAGGAAAGGCAATGCAATGCAAGGCATGACATGGAAAGGCAAGGAAAGGAAATGCAATGCAAGGCAAGGCATGACATTGCAAGGAATGGCATGGAATGGAAAGGAAAGGAATGGCATGGCATGACAAGAAAATGAAAGGCATGGCATGGCATGGAATGAAAAGGAAAGGAGAGGAAAGGCATGGAAAATGTTAGAACTGAGAGTCACCCTCAGAATGCAAGAGGAACAGCTTAGTACACATCAAAATGTTTGTGGAGGTAGGTTTATGAGTGGAGGTCAAATGGACAAAAATAAGTACAAGAATGTTTTAACAAAGAAACTGGATAAGGAATGAATAGGGAAATAATGTCCTCATTAAATTCAGTCAGTCATTTAAGTTTAAAGGTGAGCAAAGGGAATTCTTGGTGAGAAATATCGACAAGTCTGCCATGTGCATCCAACTTTCAAGCAACCTGGTGAAGAAAAACTTAAGCACAAGAGCACTTTTAAACTTACGTTTCAGAAACTAAAATATATCTCAACAAAATAATAATCAAACCTCCATTACTATGAGACTACAACAACTCATCTGGATCCTCCATGCATGAGCATTTCAGCATAAGAAGAAACAAGATAACAAATAAACTGACTAAAACTGGTCACACCAATACTATAATCAAACCTACATTACAATACAACTACAACCCTCGTCTGGATCATCCATGCATGAGTGTTTCAGCACAGATTAAACAAGATGATGAAAGAAACTGACTTCTATTAATGCGAAAGTCTCAAATATTATACAAAACCAGAGAACAATTATATTAATCAAAATATTACACAATAGAGAGCTCTTCTCAACCAGTTGACAACCATAACAAAATATTCAATTGATCTATCTATACTCATATCAGTCCACAACTTCCAGGAGTGTGATATGGTCATCCAATTCAATGGTTTACGTTTATATAGTCTTCTATCAGACTGTGCATGTATTCTTCTGTAAGACACAAGCTCAGATCAACATGGGTCTGCACGAAAAATCGTCCATCGCAGTACCTTGGGCTAACAACTCTGTCTCCTTAGCCATAATTTCCATGCTTTCTATTTATGGATTGAGCTGAGGTTTCAGCTACCAGTCCCTACTCATTAATTGAATCCTCCTCGGGATTGGAGCATTTTTGGATGCCTAGCGGGGGACCACCTATCGCTGTCGGATATAATATTATATGCGCACGTGATTTTGGTATCGCGGGAAGCGGTTTAGGCCCACATCGATTTCAGGCCCAAAATGCACCCTCCTCCACCACATAGCCTCCCCGCAAAATCATGGTTAGGATTTCGTCCCACTCAAGGCCTTTTATCACCCGATCATGTTGCGGCTCCGAAATGATTTGAGGATGTTGATCTGAGCAAGACCTTAGATATGGGTACGTCGACTACTTTAACACCCCTGCCAAATATTTTATCTACCTACCAACTTTGGAATCCTTCCAACTGCACTTGGAGATAGCGCTACATCGAACTGCACAGGGGATCTCGACCGCTGTAGACTACACCTTCCCGCTCGCTTGAGTTCATCGCTGCTACTCATGACTATGCACAATTGTATGTGATAACATTTGGCTCCACAGGGGATGGCATTCTCCATGCGGGATGCCAATAACGTGCAATTCCAGTGCCTTAGCCCGTGGGTCATGGAGTCTCTTATTCAAACATAAAATAAAGAGGAAGTGGTAATTACATTGGTGGAAAGCCAATCATGGATTAAGAAAAATATTTCTTCATAAAGTGCCCATTGATAGCACCACTAAAAACTTTGGAATCCTCCAAGATCTGCAACTTATAGGTGTTATTTGAAAATCCTTCAAAAATCTTGAAAGGACCAATCCATAAGGCTTCAAATTGACCATGTTTTCCTTTGTCTTGCTTGGGGGAATCCCACTTGAGCACCATATATCCTAGTTGGAAATATTCCTCTCTTTCCCTCTTGTGAAAAGTTTATTTTATTTTATGCTGGTGATCCTGAGCTTTATCAAGCAACAACTCCCTAGCTTGTTGTACTTCTACTAGTTGTTGTATCCTCCTGACCATATCATCAGGTTCTCCTTAGTAGTCCTGGAGGAATTTTTCCATAGGTAAGGCAAGATGAATAGGAAAAATATCCTCAACCCCATATACAAGATGAAAAAGGAAAAGATGTAGTGACCTCTTTGTTGTAACTCTGTCATCCCATAATGCAAATTTCAACTTTGAGTCCCAGGCTTTATTGTTTTCTACTAACAATTTTTTGATGATATTTATGAGGCTCTTGTTAGAGGAATCTACTAAACCATTTCCCTAAGGGTTGTAAGGAGTAGAATGCATTAATGTAATCCCATACAATTCACAAAACTTGATCAATGGTTTATCTTTGAAGGAGGAAACATTCTCTATAACAATCCTACTTGGACAACCAAATATGGACATGATATCCTCAAGAAATCTAATGATTACCTCGTGGGAGGCGTTTCTTGTAGGAATGGCTTCTATCCACTTGGTGAAATAATCAGTGGTAGTCGAAATCCACCTATGCTGACCACTTGAGGTTGGGTATATTTATCCAATGAAGTCAATACCCCACTGTTGAAAAGGTTTGGAAACCACCACAGGTTTAAAAGGAAAATATTTGAGCTCCTGGTTTCCAAAATTCTTTTGGCACTTTACAAAAGCTCTAATTTTTTCACAAACATCAGTAAAAGGGCTAGACTAGAAATACCCAACTCTGAGGATCTTATATGTTGTGGTCCTCCAAAAATGATGCCCCCCACATATGCTTTCATGAAAATCAGTTATGGCCCTTTGGGCCTCTTGTGGACCAAGACATCTCAAAGAACTCCAAGAGGATCTTTCCAATACAAAACTTGATCAATGAGACAATATTTGATTTCTTTCAGTTTCAAATATCTCACTTTGTTTTTTTCCAAACCATCAAGAGGCTTCAACTTCTGCAAAAAATATATGATGTCTTTATACCAGATGCATTTTGTCAAGTTGAGGCTGACATGAGAGTCTTTATCATCAATCTCAGCTTACTGATTTTCTGAGTTTATGTTCATGAAATTAACCCCTAGAGCCTTGCAATTTGATTCAACCAACAACCTGGTCAAACCTTGGCCTTTTACCAATTTAGTGGGCTTCATTTCAAGGTCAAATTCTAGAAATTTAGCAATCCATTTGCTTATCTTCCCATCTATGTAAGGATGGATCAATATCTCTTTGATTGATGTTGAGGGGGAACATACAACAATATTTGAATGAAAAACATAGATTATTAAAGATTTGAGGGCTTTGACCAAAGCATATGCTTGTTTCTCCATGATATCATATCTCATTTCTACATCCCTCAAGGCTCTGCTGAAAAAGGAAATAGGCTACTCTAACCCCTCTGTATTTTTCTATAGAAAAACAACAGCCAATGTATCAGATGAGGCAAAAGAAAATATAAGAAATTCCTTAGAATAGTCAGGACTCGTGAGCATAGCTGCTTCAGTCAAATCCATTTTGATCTTTCCAAAATCATTTCTAGACTCAGCAGTCCATTTCACCTCGCTTCCTTTCCTAAGCATGGATGTAATGTGCATAACCAACTCATCGAAATTAGAGATGAACCTTAGAAAATTTATTTTTCCCAAGAAAAACTGAACCTCTTTCTTGGACATGGGAAAAGATAAACATTGGATGGCCTCTACTCTTCTTAGATCAATTCTTACCCCTCCTGTTGACACACTATGCCCCAATAATTTTCCCTCCTTCATAGCAAACACATATTTCTTAGGATTGAGGGAGAGACCAAACCTTTTGTACTTCAGGAAGACCTTATTTAAATGATTACAATGCTCTTTTTCATACTTTGAGAACACTGTAATCTCATATAGATAGATGACTACAAATTTGTCTTTTTCCCCAATGAAGGTGATGTCCATGGCTCGCTAGAAAGTTTCTCTTGCATTCATCAATCCAAAGGGAATTTTAGCATACATGAATGTTCCCCAAGGAGTAGTGAAAGTTGTCTTTTATCTGTCTTCATACTGGACACATATATGATTCTAGCCAAAGAAGCCATCAATCATACACATCCTAGATGAACAAGTCGCTCTCTACAAAATGTGCTCCATCTTTGGCAAGGGGTAGTTATCATTTTTGGAGCTCCTGTTCAAATTCATGAAATCAACACATGAATTGATTTCCCCATTTTTCTTCTGCATAGGCACCAAGTTAGCTATCCATTCTGAATATCTCAAAGGGATGATGATCTAGGCATCCAACAAAGTTTTCACTTCCTTTTCCATAATAGGCAGCGGCATGGGATTTATCTATCTGAGTTTCTGCTTAAAAGGCTTGGTCTCTTCTTTCAAAGGGATCTTATGTTCAATGGTGTTGGTGTCATATGTTCTCAAATATTCATTTTTCTAGGCAAACACATCAGCAAACTCCTTCGAAATATTGACATACTCAACCCTTTGTTCCTTTGACAAACTGCTAGACAATTTGACATATTTTGGATCTTCTTATGTTCCTAAATTTCATTCAGTCACATCAATGTTTTCAGCTGAAATTTTAATCTTTACAGCAACATCATTTCTATCAAACAATCTCTCCAAGGGGATAATTCATTTTGGAATATGGTTAATGGGTAACTGAACAACATGATGGTCAACAATTTTACTCAGAAAAACATTAGCATGGGGGCTTTATTTAGTATCTTGATCTTTATCAATCTGTAAAGCATAGAATTCCTCCACAGTCTCAATAATTTTTTTTATCTCAAGATCATCCTCAAAGACCTTCCAATGTTTGACATTGTCAGGAATAGAGGGTCTGTACTGTATTTTACTTCCACCTCATATTTGATTTTGGGGGGCAAAGGATCCCTGAACCTACTTGTTGAAACAACCAAGGAATCTTCCACAATGTTCTCCTCTCTTGGAACAAATGAGATATTAAAAGCCAATAAGAAACTATCAAAAAGACCCTAAACTCTATTTTTTTAGGCCCTTAACCTAGGGTACTTTGCCTGATACTGATTTCTGACTTGATGAACAATCAAATCAACATCTCCAAATATTGCTAGCTCCTCAATCTTCATGTATTTAGCATCTCTCAAACACCAAAAAAGAGCCTCATATTCTTCCACATTTTTTGTTGCTTCAAATTCAGTCTTGTAAGACAGAGATATCGTCTCATGGGTAGGGGAAATGAAGACTACCCTAGCACCAACACTCTCCCTAGAAGAGGTTACATAAAAAAACATCTTCTAAACAAAGGTATTGGGAGGAGGATTTTCATAAGAGGCAATAGTATTCTTTCTCATTTCAATAGGTGTTTGAGGAGCATCGGTGATTTGTAGCATACTAGTTCCTAAATTAGTCTCAACGCAAAAATGGGGTGGTTGGTAGGGTTTGCTTCATCACTGATAATGTAAGCAATTTCTGATTCCCTATAAATCCTTCTATGTTCCCCCCCAAACATAAGAATGATGGCATATGAAATATACATCTGTAAAGTTCCCCCTAGTCTTTTGATCCAACATCTAGACAAGAGCATTCCAAACTTAGGGGCGACATCATTCACCACAATATCCATGACCACACTTTTCATTGGCAACTGGAATAAGGAAACAACTAGGTATTTGATAGCCCCAATACACTTCACCTTCCTCGAATCAAATGAGTATAGGTCATGATAGGTTTTTGTAACCTCCAACCCAAGATGATACATGAAAGTCTTAGGCATGAGATTATGAGATGCCCCAAAATCCATCAAGCAATTGTGCAGTATTTTATCATGAATGTTCAATGATGTTTAGAAAGGAGGGGAGGAGCCATCCCTATCCTCTACCAAAGTTCCTATTATGACAAATATTTTTTCATCTTGGAGGTTGATTGAGTCTGTGGGATAAGATGAAGGTTCATGCTGTAGCATTTTGGAAAGGTACCTTTTGAAATCCTCATTCTTAACTAGCTCTAAAAAAGATACAGGGATTTTAATTTTTTGAATCTCATTCTCAAATCTAAAATAGGAGGGAGGCTTCAGAATCTCCCTAAATTCTTGGGTAGGGATCTTAACCACTACCTAGGGGTCTCATGCCTCTTTTTCTTTGCTAATAGTTTCCACGCTCTTAATATGATTCTCTGTTCTAGTAGGGTGATTAGGGATTTTAGTTCCATCTTTATTCTTGGACCTTAGGTTGTATCTATTTGGATTTCCACTTATCCTTTCCCCTTTGCTCAACTCATTTAGTTGGTTATCCATGAGAGACTCTTCATATGCAGATTGGGTTAAATGAGGGGATGAACAGGTGTCACCAAGACAATGGATTTCTGGATATGCATGTTCTTCCTCTCCTTCTTCATCAATAACAAGGTTGTTTTGGAGAGGAGATTGGATTTTTTTATCATCCCTATCCCTTTTCTTTGATCTCTTTGGATTCTCTGAGGGGCATTATTGGGTCTTCTGAAATTACCCCTATTATCGACATTCTGGATTTCCTATATCTCTGCATTCTTTTAAATTTCAATTTCTTCGTTTTTGCAAAAAGTGATTTTAACATCTTTGTCAACTCATCCACTTGAGGTTGGGAAGCAGGGGAATCAGAGGTCAAAGCTTCAGACCTACCTCTCCTTCTACCTCTATCAGATTTATTCCTAAGATTTTCAGCTACCAATATATTAGACTCTACTGGAAGAGTTCCATCTTGCATATGAGCTAAAGAGGTAGCTCTTCTTTCTCTCAACAAGAGGAAAAAATCAGGGTCAAAAGTGTTGACATAAGTAATCTTGGAATAGGTTTCTATAAGCTTTATTTCAGTGGGAATATTATTGTACATCTTATTAAATATTTTTGAGAAGTCTAAAACAAATTCCCCTTCCTCTCTCTTAAGTGACCCAAATTCTATAATATAATAAAGGAAATTATTTTTATCCCCCCAATATCTTAAGAATGAATCATCCAGAGCCTCAATCCCATCAACATATCTAAGAGTTAAGCCCCTGAACCATTTCCTAGCCTCACCATCAAGGCTCTGTACAAAAACTCTCATCCACACATCTTCATTTTCTATGTTAAGATTATCTACGTGACTATAAAAAGATGAAAGGTGTTCTTTTGTAGTTATGTCTTCCTCCCCTATGAACTTGGGCATGTACTTAAGGTAGTCTCATGTTGGGAGAGAATTCATAGGATGAGGTAAAACAAGAGGGGCATATCTAGAAACCACTATGGCATCCATCCTATTTCTAGGAAGATTAGCACCTGCCATTGGGATGTGAACTGTAGGAGAACAAGGGGGAGATGGAGTTTGGATAGGTAGGACTGCAACTATGTTTCTAGGGGGAAGGGGTTGAGTGTTGGAGGAGAATGGTATAGGGTTCAAAGGAAAATAATTTCCCCCCTCTTTAGTTACAACAACTTTGATAGGAGGAGGACTAGGAAAACCCAAAGTGGGAAAATATTGTAACCTCCTAGGTCTAAACCACTTTACAATATTAGGGGAAACAAGAGTGTCAAAAATTTCTCCTTCCAAATGAAGACTAGAAGGGGGGATTTCAAAAGGAAAGATTTCAAAATATAAACTTTTGGAAACTCCAATAGATGGTATAAAAGGAGAATTAAGTGCAGCTACTGGAATTTTAAAAGAGGAATCATCGGTGCAACAGTTGGAAGCCCTTCTTGAGAGGTCTTTCCTTTATTGATAATTTTTTCTGGGTCAGCTTCAGGTGTTTCTAGAGGAAGTTGTGGAGTAGACCTCGTGTCTCTGCCTTCGTGAGCCACAAATGAAACAATGGAGTCTCCAGGTGCAATTTGCAATCTTCAAGGTACTGATTTCTGATGCACCTTGAGAATCAAAATTTTTTTGTCGTTCAATCCCAGGGAAATGTCTTCAATTAGTTCCCTGACAACGACGCCAAGAATTTTAGCACTGAGTGTCACCCTTATACTGCAAGAGGATAAACCCAGTACCCATCAAAATGTTTGTGGAGGTGGGTTTATGAGTGGAGGTCAAATGGACAAAACTTAGTACAAGAATGTTTTAACATAGAAAATGGATAATAAATGCATAGGGAAATGAGGTCCTTATTAAATTCAGTCAATAGCTTAAGGTTAAAAGTGAGAAGAGGGAATACTTAGTGAAAAACATTGACAAGTCTTCCACGGGCATCCGAATTTCAAGCATCTTGGTGAAGAAAACCTCAGGCACAAGAGCACTCTTAAACTTAATTTTCAGACACTGAAATATATCACAACAACATAATAATCAAACCTCCATTAGTATGTGACTACAACAACTCGTCTGGATCCTCCATGCATGAGTATTTCAACATAAGAAGAAACAAGATAACAAAGAAAGACTAAAACTAGTCACAACAATACTGTAATCAAACCTACATTACAATACAACTACAACCCTTGTCTAGATCCTCCATGCACGAGTGTTTCAACACAGATTAATAAATATGATGAAATAAATTGACTTCTATTAATGCGAAAGTCTCATATCTCATACAAAACCAGAGAATAGTTTTGTTAATCAAAATATTACACAATAGGGATCTCTTATCAACCAATTGATGACCATAACAAAATATTGAACTGATCTATTTATACTCAGATCAGTCCACAACTGTCAGGAGTGTGATATGGTCATCCCATTCA
The DNA here is from genome assembly GCA_009831015.1 of Picea engelmannii. Taxonomy (NCBI): domain Eukaryota; kingdom Viridiplantae; phylum Streptophyta; class Pinopsida; order Pinales; family Pinaceae; genus Picea; species Picea engelmannii. The sequence goes on along the minus strand of ML778657.1, from coordinate 999,440 downwards.
AAGATTTATGTCTGTACAACCTTCTGTCAGGCTGTGTGTGTATTTTTCTGTCAGACGCGAGATCAGATCAGCATGGGTCTGCAGGAACAACCATCCATCGCAGTACCTTGGGCTGATGACTCTGTCTCCTTAGCCATAATTTCCATGCTTTTTATTTATGGATTGAGCCAAGGTTTCACCTACGAGTCCCTTCTCATTAATTGAATCCTCCTCAGGATTGGAGCATGATTGGATGACTAGCTGGAGACTGCCTCTCACTTTCAGATATGATATTATATGCGCACATGATTTCGAGGCCGCTGGAAGTGGTTTAGGCCCACACTACTTTTGGGCCTGAAATGCACCCTCCTTTGCCATATAGCCTCCCTGCAAAATCATGGTTAGTATTTCGGCCTGCTCAAGTCCTTTTATCACTTGAGCATGTGCGGCCCAAAAATTATATGAGGTCGTTGATCTGAATGCCACTTGATATCTAGGCGCATCGGCTATTTTAGCGCCCCCACCAAAGATTTTATCTGCCTGACAACTTTGGAATCCTCCCAATTACACTTGGAGATAGCGCTGCATCGAACTTCACAGGGGATCTTGACCACTGCAGACTGCACCTTCTCGCTCACCTGAGTTCATAGTTGCTACTCATGACTATGGACAATTTTATGTGATAACAACAATGACATCGAAATGACATTGCATGGAATAGAAATGATATGGCATGGCATGACATGGCATGGTAATGGAAGGAAAGGAATTGCATGGAATGGTAAGTTAAGGAATGACATGGCAATGCAAGGCATGGCATGGCATGGCATGACAAGGAAAGACAATGCAAGGCATGGAATGTCATGACATGGCAAGGAAAGGCATGACATGGAATGGAAAGGAAATGATGGCATGGCATGGAAAGGAATGAGAATGGAAGACAATGGAAAGGAATGGCATGGAGAAGAAACTCAAGACATGACATGAGAAGGTATGCAAACGAAAGGAATGGCATGGCATGGAATGGACAAAAAATGCAAGTCAAGGAATGGAAACGCCATGGCATGACAATGGAATGGCATGGCATGGCATGACTTGGAAACACATGGAAATGGAATGGAAATGACATGGAAATGGCGTTCTAATGACATGGTAGTGGCATGCCATGGAAATGGCATGGCATGGAATGGAAATGGCATGGAGTCAATAAGTTTGTGGGATTGTTTTTGTGGCGATCCTTTGTCTCCTTGTTTTCTCTAATCCAAACATTGGGTAGGAAGGTGCAATAAACTCTCATAGATGGTGAAGGGAAAAGAATAATGGTTTCAAGTTGCCTTGGAGGAATTTTGGCACCATAGCATTACTTTATATGGTGTGTCATGAAATGTAACCTCAAAACCATTATTTGTACATGGGAAATGATACCTATTCTAATATCTAGTTTCCATGTGAAATATCTCATTCTATTTATAAAATTCAACAAGTTTAGTGGACATGATGGAAGACTGAATAAATGTTATTAATAATTGATGGGTTTAACAAAATTTACATATACCCACTACACAATATAAACAAACATGAGTGCATTAATGAGTCATTGACTAGTATTATTGGAATTTATGAAGGCTGACACGCAAATCAAATGATTTTATATATGTTATGGATAGAAAAAGGGGACAATGTGTGTGCCCTAGAAAATAGTCAAATTATGGATTTAATTAACTAAGAAACTAACAACTAGGATTCTCAAAGGAATGTCAAGGGAATACTAGGGTCAAGGTTTTGTCCTAAGGAGACTAGGAATACTAGAAATTATACCTAGAGGAGAAAATAGATACTTTTGTCATATAGATCTAGTAAGAGAATAAATTAGGGTTTTGTGACATTTGAAAACCCTAGTGCTACCTAATGTGCTTTTTTATCAAGAGGATAGAGGGAGTTGATATTGTAGAAGAGTGGGATACAAATGTAGGTTCCAAAAAGGACTTACCATTGTGTATGCTACCTTGTTGATGATCTCTAATGGAGTGAGCTATTGGATAATGTTATCTTATGGTTTCCATCGCTTGGGTTTGAAGAGCCCAACTTCTAACAACCCATGATAAGATATTGGTAGGTTCATTGATCGAGGTGGATATCGGTTCCCAACCACGTCTTCTAGATGGCTCCCATACAACTTTCCTTTTGGCAGTTACAGTTTCTATCTTGGCAATTTTTTTCTAGCTCTTCGGTTCCTAAACTTTTGGGGCTGTTTTGAGGCCCTATACAACATTTATTGGGTCCTCCATAGTCACACTGTAGGGGATATCCAGAGTGTGATTGCATAATTTGTAGTCCTTGGATAGACGATTCGAAAGGGATATCGTTCACCTAAAATGGATATCATATGAAAAAGTTATGACCCCGAGAAGTTGATGCACACCAACTTATGCCATCGGAGCCCACGTGACTTTTGGCACTTCATCTTATAAGGTTAGGTTTTTGGATGTCTAGGGTTTTCTATTTACTTAGTGATGATAAAAAGTCCTAGAAGACTTATTGTAATATGCTTAGACAGATGTGCATAGCTGCCATATCTCTTCTTAGAGATTAGTCCCACCATTCGAGCAAGACTATTTTAATTTTTCATTTTACAACTTCAACACATTTCTTATTTAATAAAAGTTAAGTTCCATGCGCATTCTTCTCAACACATTACAATGAGGCCTCCAGGTATTTTTAGCATGAAGAAGTAAACAAAAAACCCCAGACATCCAAAAACCTAAACATGGGAGATGAAGCACCAAAAGTCATGTGGGCCCCGATGGGGTAAGTTGGTACATCAACAACCCAGGGTCGTCAATTTTGCATACGATCTCTATTTTAGGTGCACAAAAGCTCATTGGAAAAGTATTTCCGAGGACTACACATTATGCCATCATATGTTGGCTAAAAACTACATTGTGACTATGGAAGACCCCAAAAACATTGTTTAGGGCTTCAAAACGACCCGAGAAATTTAAGACCTGAAATGCTAGAAAAACCTGCCAAGATAAAAACTTTAACTGCGAAGATGAAAGTTGTATGTGAGTTAGCTGGAAGAGGTGGGTGGCCACCAATATCCACTTGGATCATGCACGTACTTCATATTCTAATTATATATGAAGTGTTTTGGTAGTCGAAATGATGTGTACTTGCATAATTGAATTTTAGCTTATGTGATATTCGTAATTCAGTAATTCTAGTACTAGTTATGGAGGTTAATTTCACATAACATTGAGATGATATTGTTAAGCGATTTACAATTATGTAGAAGATAAATGAGAAAACTTATTTCTATAATAAATTATTGTAATGTCATTTTTTAGGTCACAATATTTTCAAGTGACCATTATTTGAGTGTGGATTGTCATTGGATTTAGATGGAGATAATTCAAGAGGTAGTCCATATTGTTGGTTGTGAGTTAGAATATGAATATCCACAAAAATTATGAAAATAATTAAGAAGGAATGATCTATCAATGATGTAGAGATACATGATTGATTAGCAGAAAATGCTACATGAGAACCATTAAGTGCTTATGGATTTAACACTTAGTAATATTTTCGACCAGAAGATATTTCTTATGTGTAATGCAAGTATTTATGATCACTTTAGAAAAAAATCAAGGGATTAATACACATAAATTTCATACACTTTAAAATTCATATATTCATCATTATAAAATGCATAAACAATGAGATTTATAAAAAATGTACCATGAAATGTATATATATATATTCAACATCGTCTCAATTATACATTTTTTACAAAATGACAACTCGTGCCCTAACATTAAAAAAATATCCATATGGTGGCCTGGATACAAAATGACAGTAGTTGTTCAATCATTGGTCGCTACCCTCGCCGCCCTCAGGAACATTCTAGAAATCTATCTTTCTTCCCTTGCTTGAGGAAGTACCTCAAGAGGTTCTTACAATGCTCTCCAAACTCCATAAAGAGTAAACATTGTTATAAGTGTTTTTCCTCAATGAATTAATAAACATACAAAATGATACTTTGTAATTTAACCTAAGATAGTTCATCGCATATGTTGTTTTCATTCATGAGGGTGTTATCCTCCTCGACGATCCCGATCTCTTAGCGATGCCACCCTGCTTCATGAAACATAAAAAATACCATCAATGCATTCTCATCGTGAATATCTTAGGCCTCGATGGAGATTCACTAGAAGATGAAGCACTAGGTTGTACAACCTGCTCCGAGACAACCTCTAGTTTGGTAGTCTTGGTCGATGGGGCCGATGAAAATGGCGGTGGGGGTTGGTGGCATACAGGTGGTGTAGATGGATTTTGTGCGTGTGAGTCCACTAAGGATGCATGCAATAAGACTCATGCGGTGCACTGCAATGGACCCTCACAGGGTGTACAAGTAATTGCATCTCCCTAGGCATGGATAAAGGTAACCTAGAATAGTACTATAGCTAGCAAATATATATGCATCGAGCATACATATTAATAAAATTGAACTATTATTACCAAATAATGAAATTCAAAAACATAAACACAAACAATTTGAGAATTATACGATCTTTAACTCTACAATGATACGCAGGTGACTGGTCCATCCCAGATGGACATTCCACATGAGAACATTAAAAATTTAAGGATGTCATAAAATAAAGAAATGACTATGGTGAGTTGATCAAATGTGATCCATACCTGTCTGTGGGGTGTAGCCAATGAACAAGCTACTCACGTGATCATGCCTGGCATGCTCTTGGTTGTGTGCAAACCCTTTGGCTCTCGTGCTTGGCATACTCTTGGTCGTGTGCAAACCCTCTATCCACCCCCTAAAATTCACCAATGTCAAAGTAGTTGACATGCTTACCCTTTTCTTACAAAATATAAGGACATGAGGTTTATCAAAAACCATATACCACCTATCCATCTAGTTTTGACTAATCTTGGGATGGATACACCAGTCAATGGAGATTGGGATGGATACACCAGTCAATGGAGATTGGTTTCTTGGTCAATGGTAGTTCTTGTTCATATTTAGGATCCCTAGAAATAGACAATCTTTGTTCTTTTGAAATGTATTGTTCTTTGACTTGGTTTCTGTCCAAACTAGTGTTATAGTACTCACACATTCCTTCCCTATAATCAGAAATATAGGTCAATTTCCCTTGGACACTAGTTGATGTGGGTTGAGGTTTTGATCTTCTTGGTTTTTTGTGAGCCTACTGCTTCAATTTAAAGGCCATGGCATGCAAATTAAGCTGGTTTTTAATTAAAATACAAAATTTCAATTTTTTTCAATTTAGATTCTTGGGATTAAAATATAAAATTGGCTTAAAAATAATATAAATCAAACATAAGTGTACAGGGTGACAAGATACTCTGTTTGTTGCTCCTTTCTAGTTCCTCTCTATTTGCTCAATCAAAATAAAAAAGCCAGAACCATTTCTGCACAATGAACACAAATTGCGGCCCTTTAAATATGTTTAAATAAGTTTAAATCATCCTTGCCACTTCTTCTTCTGCCACAAACTTCTTGCACACACACATCCATAATAATGTACAGCATTATCATATCCATCTCTCCTGTAGCCTGTAGTGGACACCCACATCCACAATAATGTACAGCATTGTCATATCCATCTCTCCTGTAGCCTGTAGTGGACAATTACTTAAAACGAGTGTCTATTACAAGCATTACATAAGACAAAACAAATCACATCCCAAATAGTGGACAGAATTGTCATATGCGTCTCTCCTTCGATTCATGTAGCCTGTAGTGGACAATTACTTGAAACCAGTCTCGGTCATTAGAGAAGACAAAACAAATCGCATCTCAAATAGTGTACAGAATTGTCATATGCGTCTCTCCGATTCATTTAGCCTGTAGAGGACAATTACATAAAACCAGTGCCTATCACAGGCATTACAGAAGACAAAACAAATCACATCCCAAATAATGTACAGCATTGTCGTATGCGTCTCTACCACGATGATGGTCCTGTCCACTTCATTTGCCCGCCTTGAATGCTGTAGAAAACACCAATTTGATCGTAATTTGTACTTTTGTACGTCAACGTTCATATTTGGTTAATTTTACTCTGACCGATCAATTTTCATATAGTTTGTGTCTCACGCACAGTGCAATTAACCAATCTTGAAATTCATAGAATTCCAAATCCGCGTTTGGATCGAAAAAACGCAGACGGATTGTCACCAACATATTACATTAACTCATTCGATCCTAGACCCATGTGGTTTTCTGTGAAGATTACTCATGACATGCCTGTTACATCAAAGCGGCAGAACGTTTTCAATCCATCATCGCTTTCCATCGATCGGCGAAGTTAATGACAGCGAGGGGATTCAATCATTCATACACCCTATTCAAATTCGACATTTGCATGTGATGGGCCACAAACAGACAACCGTTATTTTTCCCGATACATGACTCACGAGTCACGATTCGAGGAAGTTGCAATTGTGTACATAGTACAGATGCATATCATTTCCGAAGCAACAGGGTCTCCCATGAAACTGGACAGGAAAGCTGATGGTCGGATGAAAACTAGAAAAAATCATTAGTCGTTGTTGGAAGTCTTATCTGAGGTTCTGCTGTCCTTTGAAATTTATAAATAGTTGGTGTTGCCAAATGAATCTATTAAATGACTACTACATCAATCACTGTGGTTAGTCAATGAACAACGATTGATATAGATGTGAAATCTTTAGGGGTTTTCACCGTGGTTAGTCAATGAACAGTAATTAAGATAGATGTGAAACCTTTAGGGGTTTTTAAATGAATCGTGTAGTATGTTGTTCAAAAAGGAAAAAAA
>ML778657.1:955489-970875 GCA_009831015.1 Picea engelmannii | reverse complement strand
GACAAGATAGGTGGAATCTTTCACCACCGAATCGTCCTCTAGGGTTTGTTATGTCAAAACCCTCAAAACCCCCAATATTGGGCTCACTAGCTAGAAGCCAGAAATCAAAATAAGATCATACATGAATGAATGAGAAGAGGCCCGTGCCTTTCCTTTACACTTTTTGGCTCACCATGTCCCTCCAAAGTGACTTTCATTATATTAATAATTAATTAATTAATTAAATCACTTTAATTAATTAATTAATCTTTTTACCTTCGAAAAGCTCCTTATCTCTCCTTGTGGCTTCCCTGGCCACTGAAAGTCACTTCTAGCCATCCCATCCTATAGTGTTTCTCCTCTTGATTCCAATGAGATATTACACTGAGAGGTTCCTCCAAGTAATGTGCCCAAAATGCCCTCTTCAGTGATTTTAATTAACTTATAGCTCAAACTAGTCAAAATCATGGAAATCGTCGGAATGGAACGAAACCAAAGCCAACCTGTGCGGAATGGCTCATGATGATGGAATATGATGATAAATGGCAACTGGACCCCACAATGTCTTTTAAATACCCCTGTATTCGCTATAACATCCATCTGGCTACTCTGGTCATCATAAGTCTCTGCCCTGTGATGATGTCCCAAAGTGGGGACATTACACCTTGCGGTAGTTCTCAATCACTTCCAAGTGTTGAGTTCTTTCGACTCTGTGCACACCTGCAACAGTAGTCCTACAACACCTCGGTCAGTTTCACGACTGAGACTCTCCTTAGCCTGCGCACTCCTTGCACGGCTCGTATAACCCTATTTCAACTCTGGGTGAATGAGAACAAGATTTAGACTATCCAAGCCTTCTGTCAAGGCACTCCTTGCGGATGACTTCAACTGCACTCCTTGCAGGAATCCTTGCTCAGATAGAGAAACAATTGAAACTCATTCCACTTCCTCTCAGACTTCAATATCAACACATGAAATCAGATACATAGCATAATAGAAAATGCATAACAGGAAGTAAATACTCATGAGCATAGCATTCAACATACATACACAGAGAATAAACACAAAAGCCATGAATCTGAATCAATTTTTTCTATTAATTCAAGATCTATACATGGGTGTTCTTCTATAGTTCTCTGCTTCTCTTCTATGCTCTGGATTCTTCTAACTCTTACTGAATTATGTTACAATGTAGAATGAGGGTGTCTATATCCGTTTTCCCTCTTTCTTCTAAAACTGTCTAATCTATGAATTCAAGTCTATCTACCTGCATTAACTACTATAAATGCCTCCATCTATTTCAGACGAGAGCGGGGCGCTCAAGGTCTGATTACATTTTACCAAGGCGCCTTCATTAAATGATCTCATTTATATTTGGCGCATCAACTTCAAGGGAAATTTCAAAAATTTGTGTTGGTGTGTGCCCAACTATCCACTCGCATTTCGCACTGGCTCGCTTGTCTCGGGAGATGCTCCTGTATCATTTTTTTTTTAACCAAATAATGTTTGAGAAGCCTGCCATTTAGAGGTCACCCACCAATAAGATCTCCATTAATCTCTTGCAACAAATATGCATTGTTCCCATGGTACACAACAATCTTAAATGGTCCTAGCCAAAGATGATCAAACCTCCCATGTTTCCCTCTGTCTTCATTCCTTGTCTACCACTTTAGTACCAAATCATTCACCTTGGAATCATATTCCTTAGTGTGTCTATCAAAATCTCTTTTTATTTTATCTTGGTGTAGTTGTGATTTATTCAAGACTTGTTCTCTCATTTCTTGTACATGGATTAATTGGTTTATTCTCCTTAAAGCATCATTCGGTTCAACTTCTTTTTCTTGCATCAGTCTCATTACTAGCAGTCCTAATGAGGTAGGAAAAACTTCCTCAGAACCATATACGATCTAGAAAGGCGATGTGGAAATAGACCTTTTAGTGGTAATTCTATCAGTCCATAGTGCATGTATGAGATTTTTGTGCCAAGCATTATTGTTCTCGTGCATAATCTTCTAGATAATCCCAGTCAATATTTTATTAGATGATTCAACCAACCCATAACCATGTGGTTAATAGGCAGTGGAATGACCAAAAGTTATATTATAGTCACTACAAAATTTCTCCAAAATCTTGGATTTGAATGTCATTGCATTATCAATGATGATATTGACTGGACAACCAAATATAGACAAAATATTAATTTCTAAAAATTGAATGATGATAGCATCAATTGCTTTCCTTTTTAGGACTTCCTCAATCCATTTAGTGAAGTAGTATGTGGCTGTCAGAATCCACCAATGCTGAGAAGAGGATGGTAGATGAATTTCCTTTATGAAGCCAAGACCCCATTGCATGAATGGTGCTTCAACAAAGATAGGATTTAAAGGTAGAGGCTGCAAATTTCTTTTTCCATCGAAGATCTTGAATTCATGGGAGCTGGAAACTTCCTTGTATACATCATAAAAAATATTGGGCCAATAAAACTCTTCCCTTAGTATTTGGTGCACAATAGTCTTCCAATAATGATTTCCCCCACAGTCACCTTTGTGAAACTCTTTGATAACCTTTTTCATTTATTCTTCTAACAAAAAACTTAATAATATTCCACCTGGATCTTTCGAATACAGAGAATGGTCCATAATGCAAAACTTTGTTGCTTTCAACTTCAAAAATCTAGGTTTGGTTTTGCTCAACCCGAGAGGAGATTGTAAATTTATTAATACATAAATAATATTAGCATACTAAGGAGAATCAAGGAAACTTTGGGATATCTGTGTAAATATTTCTTGTTCTGAATTTTCTCATAAATCAATAATAAAATTGATTCCCAAAACATCACAATTTGACTGTGCCATGAATTTTGCAAGCCATTGACCCTTAATTAACTTTGTAGGTTTGATTTTGAGGTTGTATTCCAACATTACTTCTATCCCTTTTCCCCTTCTCCCCCCAGGATCGGTCAGGGTCAAAATGTCTTTTAGAAAATTGCTCGATACATAAGCAATAACATGGGAATGCAAGATATAAGTTTTAAATTCTTTAAGAAGTTTCACCAAGGAAAATGCATGGTTTTCCATGATGTCATACCTTAGTGGGGAGTCTCTCAATGAACTACTATAATAATTTATAGGCCTTTCAAAGTTCTGATAATCTTTTTTCAACAAAACACCAGCAATGGTGTGTTCTAAGGCAAAATAAAACAAAATAAAATCTTTTGTAAAATCCAGACTGGCTAAAAATGGAGCTTTGGTTAGCACCACTTTAATATCTTCAAAAGAATTCCTAGATTCAAGAGTCCATTTTATTTAATTTCCTTTCCTAGGCATATTTATGATATACTTTATGATCTCATCCAAGTTAGGAATAAACCTTCTCAAAAAATTCACTTTTCCTAGGAAAGACTGTAGCTCTTTCTTGCTCCTGGGAGCGTCGATATTTAGAATTGATTCCACTCTATTGGGGTCTATTTTAATTCCTTCCTTTGAAATTATGTCACCAAGCAATTTTCCTTCTTGTATTCCAAAGTTTGACTTTTTGGGATTCAATGAGATGCCAAAATTTCTACATTTCTGGAAAACCCTTCTTAGATGTTTGATATGTTTATCATCGAAGTCTGAATATACAATGCTATCATCTAAGTAAATAACAATAAACGTATCATTTTCATCGGAAAAGGCTATTTCCATGTCCCTTTCAAAAGTTTCTCCAACATTCATCAGCCCAAGAGAATTTTTTTCGTACATGAAAGTCCCCCAAGGTGTTGTAAAAGTTGTTTTTTCTTGGTCATCTGGATGTACTATTATATGGTTGTAACCAGAAAATCCATGAAGCATTGATATCTTCTGAGATCCCACCACTTTCTGGAGGATATAATCCATCTTGGGAAGTGGATAATTTTCTTTGAGAGACAACCTATTTAGATTACGAAAATATTCACATAATCTTATCTGAGTGATTTTCTTCCTGACATGCACTGGGTTAGCCACCCATTTGGAAAATATTAAGGACATAATAATTTTGGTATCAAACAATTTCTTTACCTCCTTTTCAATCAATGGAAACAAAAGAGGGTTTATTCTTCTCAACTTATGCTTGAAGGGTTTATGATCATCCTTGATGGGAATTACATGTTGAATTACATTAGTATCATAAACCTTCAAGTCTTCATAGCTCCATGCAAAGACATCAAGGAAATCCTTAATAAGAATGATATACCTCTTTTTAATTTATGGACTGAGCATTTTTTACAGTTTGATGATCTTGGGATCCTCCTGAGTCCCAATGTTGCAATCTTATATATCCTCATCATTTGCAGTGATTTTAGGATTTATGACTACATCATTATTGTCAAAACGCTTCTCCAATGGTACCAAGCCTTTAGGAATAATGATATTTTTGACTTGCATTATATCTCTTCCAACAATCTGATTCTGAAAAATTTCATCATTGTTGAATGCTTATTTATCTTCATTCTCTTCACAAAAACACTCATCATCGATATTTAAATTAGCAAATTCATCACTCATCTGAAGGAATATTTCTACATGTTTGTCATGTTCAAATATTTGTCAATATTTAATATTATTAGGGACTACTGGCCTATGCTTGACCTCAATTTCATACCTTTTATTAGGAAAGATTGGAATTTTGAAAACTGAAGCTGAAGTAGCCAAAGCATTTGCAATTTGATTTTACCCCCTAGGAATCATTGATAAATTGTATTCTGAAAACTCTTCAAGAGGATCAATAAATAAATTCCTATATGATCTCAATATAGGATGTTTCGACTCATATATACCCTTTACCTGGTTGATAAAAATCTCAGAATATCCATGAACAACTATCCTCCTAGCACCCAACTCTTTTAAAGTCTTCAATCCCAAAATCAACGCTTCATATTCGACCATATTATTGGTACATTAAAAAACAAGATTATAAGAACAGAGTTTTGTACCTATCTTGGGAAGATTAATCCACACACCAACTCCTGCTCCTTCCCTGCTAACAACTCCATCAAAGCTCATATTCCACATTTCATCTTCTGCACTATTTTTCTCATTTGTAATCTCCTCTGCTTGGTGATCATTTTCAGCTTTAATAGCTATGAAATTTGATGGCTTCCCTTATTCAAATATCAAGTCATTATAGAAAATAGAGGAACCAACCTCAGTATCAACAGAGTAAATGGGATGTTTATTTGGTTGAGTTTTTCTACTCACCATGTAATTGAGGAACACTTCTCTAAACAACCTCCTTTCTTGGCCGAAAAAAGAGATAGTAGCATATGACATATCCATTTTCAAAGTTCCCTTTAACTTTTCATCCCAAGATCTAGATAACAACATGCAAAATTTAGGAGGGATGTCAGCAACCACCACGTCCATGATCAGATTTTTTGGGGGAATTTGAGACAATGATACAACTAGGCCTTTGGTTAAACCCAAACATTTCACCTTCCTTGAATCAAAAGAGAATAGATCCTTATACTGTCTAGCATTGATATGATATCCATTAATGAAACTATGTCTAACAATGATATCATTGTCCAAATACATAAAGATCAATCTTGGTCAATTATTACAGATACAACATACAACACAATCGTTGTCATTACATATATCTCTATCATACATTATATATTAAATCATTGTCACTTAAATTTTATATAATTATATCTCTATCACAGATTATATATAAAGTGGATGTCAATAATTATAACTCTATCACACATTAGATATTAAATCTATGTTACACATTACATATAAATTCGTTGTCACTAAAAGAATCGTTGGCTAACAATAAAATCGCTATCTACCACAATATGCTATCGAACACAATAACGTTGTTCATAAATAGTCGTTGTATAACAAGAGGTATCTGTGTAGCGAAGATATCTCCATGAGTTTCCATGCTATCTCAGAAAAACCTAGGACCAGGGAATTAAATCACTATTACTTATTTCTATAAAAATTTTGTTTGTCCAACCCATTCTGGAATCATTATTTATCATTTATTCACTGTCTAAAAAATGATATATATATCTTTATCCATATATCGCTATCAGATAGGTACATGATATTTTTGTATATTAATTCTAGGATATGTTGTCCAATAACTATTGTCTATAAAACGCAGCCATATAAACAAACTCATATAAAAATGAAGTCAAATCAAACATTGTCTATTCAATCAGAAAGGGAATTTAATACCATTCAAAATGTTGTATATAAAGGGATTCACTTCCATTAAAACACATGTATCAATAATGAAATTCACAGGTAAATTCACAGTGATATTCACAGTCAATAATCACAGTGATATTCGCAGTGATATTGCAATTATGTTGTAGTGATATTGCTATATCCTTGTGTACTAACATTCGTAGATGAGATATTGTTGTGTATATGCCACAAAACCGATAGTGTGAATAACCATAAGATATCACTGTGTAAAAACATTGTGATCCATATGATCGCTGTCAAAAGATATACAAGGTTGTTTTCTAAATAAAATCAAATTGCATGATATAAGAAATCATGTGATATAAATAAATTGCATGGTGTATGCAAATAAATCGCAGGATATATATAGATAAATCACATGACATAATTTGTTATGTAGAAAAGATGAAATCACTGTGTAAAAAGGATGAATCGTTGTGTTAAAGAAAAATGGAATCACTATGTTAAATGCATTTAAAAAAAGGGGAGATAACAACTCTATCAAATGAGTTCTCTGCCAGGAAAAATCATTCTGTTAAATGCTCACGGTATATCGATTCATTGTATTAAAAAGTCTATTGATACATCTAATGATTAAACTATTGATAAATATATTGATACATCTGTTGACATCGCTGGGTAAAATCGTTCGAATAAATTTTCACTGGAATAAATTGTTGTGTAAATATCAGTCCAAGTGTCCCAAATTAATATGTGGAGATTCACTAATGTACAGATTCACTGTGTAGAGATTCATGAATGTAAATGGAAAGGAGCCAAGGTGATTGGAGATTAAACAATTAAAACACAGAGTTTTAACATTCATGGATTAAACATTAAACGCAAAGTTTAAACACTCATAAGGAGGGTGCAATATTATAGATTAATCATAAGAGAAAAAAATAGATATTTAAGCATTTAGGCGCAAAGGTTTACCATTCAAGAAAATGCAGAGATAAAAGTTTGGGAAGGATGCTGGGATTATGCATAAAGGAAAAAAGCAGCCATCATATATTAATCATAAGAGAAAAAATTAAAGATAAGTAAGGGATAGATAGTTGGGCGAAGAATTATCCTTCATTTATTATCCATGCCCAGGAAAGTAGGGCATTTGAATCTATAATTCTTTAAACACCGGAGTGATGACGGTCGATTTGGCTCCTAGCTGACTATTCATGCACTTACTAATAACTTAATGGATAAGGGACAAAAGATATAAACTCAATTTTTCTTCATGTTAATCAATAAAACAAACACAACCAAGTCATTGAAATCAAATTTTGGGTTCTCCATGGGAAATCAATTTAGAATACAATGAGCAAGGGGATTACAAATACCATAGGAAATCATGTGCAAGAAATATCACGGCCATGAAATCTTCAACCGAGTACAGAAAAAACATGCAAAAATTAAATTCATTGGAAGCAACAACTTTAACAGGTGTATCTTAGCCAAATGTGAATGTTTTGAAGTCCATGTCCCACGCGCGCTTCATCCAACTCTCTCTTTCCAATCGATGTGACCTCACTGGTACCTCCCAGCCAACACTAGGGGTACTCTTCTTCCCCTAATCCCCCCGAGCCGCAAAGGGGATACACACATAATAACAGAGAATGCTAGCACCCAACTCGCCTCACAAGGTCAAGATAACACTCATTACCCGAGATGGGTATCCCAACTCCCACAAGAGAAAGTTCAATGAAGATAAAATTCAGCAGCGTAACATTATGCAAAAATATGAGATCTGTACTCCTCGTCTTCCATCCTTTTTATAGAGTTTTCAAGTAAATAGCTTCCCGAATTCTCATTAAATTCCTTTTTTAGTTAATTAATTTTGAAAAACCTCCCCCATACACATGTCGCTCAATCCTGTAATTGCACCAGAAAATCAATTTCATTAATTAATTAAATATTGATATTCCACACATCCACCTAAGAGCATTCCTAAAAATGCTCCTCGGTGTCCCAAAATTCCCTCACAATTCTTAAATGACTTACACCTTACTTAATTCCTAGTTGAGTTCATAATTATAAAGTTCCAAGGGAAAGATTTCTTACTATGTTAGACATTCATCTTTTTCTTAACGTTTCCCCTTTTCTTTAAGTTTCCCTTTTTATTAATGTTTCCTATTTCTTTTAAGTTTCCCCCTTTTTCCTATTTAATTAAAAATCAATTTATCAAGTGTAGATAAAAATAACCATTTACCCTATTTTCTTTTTAACTAAATATTAATTTAGCAAATGTAGATAAAACTAACCATTTACCCTCTTTTCTTTTTAACTAATTATTAATTTAACAAATGTAGATAAAACAACCATTTACCCTCTTTTTAAAATTTTACTCCTTCATTATCAATTTTACTTTAATAATTTAAAGTTTGAAACTCTTTACCACCTTCTTGTTATATGCCTAATTATTTTTGTTCAGAGATTCTGCTTAGACCTAGGTTTTAAATTCACTAGGTTGGACAACAATTCTTAAGGGAAAAATTAGTCATTAAATTTTACTTATCACATCATTCATTTTAAGGATGACTAGGTTTATTCACTTAATAGTTAAAATTGCGATGTTCCCTTCAGGACGCTCTATGTGCTCCAAGGGTGCCACTCACCTCCTTATGTTTTCCTTACACAATGTGCCCTTCAAGACGCACTACATGCTCAAAGGGTGCCACTCCCCTCTTTTTGGTTTCCTTGCACGACATGCCCTTCAAGAGACACTACATGCTCCAAGGGTGCCACTCACCTCTTGACTGACTTTAGTAGACGCCAAATCCCTGGAGTGAATACTCCGCCAAATGATATTTTGGGAGACTAAGGGCCTCTAAGTAATAAGGCCCCTTCCTTATTGTGTGCCCCTTAGAATCATCATGAGTGACTATCACAGTCTTCCCTCACGACATCGTGGGTCTTCTCGAGCTAGGTAATCATTAACCTATAGTTTGAGCCACGACGAGAATGCTAGTAGGTTGTGGCAGGGATGCTGCCACACCTCTCCCTCAATGTCTCTGGTTGTCTTGCGTGACCCCTCTATTCCACATGTCAGTCTAGTCGATAATATATCGTTAGTCTACATCCATTAACGAATCATGTCAGCAATAATAGTCAATCATCATAACATATAATCATATGTACATATGTCACATCAACAACATTCAAACCCCAATTTTCCACTCCCTGACACGATCCAAAGTCCAAGGGGTTTCATTGATGCCTCTGCATCCTCAATGTCTAGAGTCCTGCACACTCAGGANCATCATAACATATAATCATATGTACATATGTCACATCAACAACATTCAAACCCCAATTTTCCACTCCCTGACACGATCCAAAGTCCAAGGGGTTTCATTGATGCCTCTGCATCCTCAATGTCTAGAGTCCTGCACACTCAGGATAACCCGGTCAATAGCACCTGTCTATGTAAACACAACAAAATAACATATCATGAAATCCATCATATCTCATAATCATAATCAAAATGACCAATAGTATAATAACTTGGATCACTTGCAAGCAAGTTTCCTCAAAGATTAAGTCCGTTCAGTGCACGCAAGAGCAGGATGTTACATACACCCCCTCTTGGTATAAACTTTGTCCCGAAGCTTCATAGTATATACGTGTTGAAATAAAGTGTATCACAGTATCATAAGTCTATCTATCAAACAAAAATGGAAACTCCTAACGCATATCATATGCATCCTCCCAGGAGGTTGAGTGTGGACTATAGTTGTCCCACTGGACCTTGACCTGATCTAATATGTGACATCATAGTTGTCGAATGTGATGGTCCAGGATGTGGATTGGCTCTTCTGTAAGTGCACCCTTGTCCGATACCTGAAAGGAACTCATGTCAATAACATGTGTAGGATCACTAACATAATTTTTCAAAACAGAGACATGAAATTCATCATGCATACACCTCAAGGATTAGGCAATGTTAGTCAATAGGCCACGTGCCCCTTCATTTCCATAATCTCAAAAGGTCCCAAAAACCTAGGAGAGAGTTTAGTGCCCTTTACAAACTTGATCAAACTCTTATGCGGTCTCACCCACATGAAGACTTAATCGCCAACTTCATACTACAATAAACACAATGTGCATCAACATAAATCTTCTGTCGATCTTTCACTTCCTTGGTCCTTTGTCGTATTGTTTGCATTTGAAATTCCATTTCTCTACTCTCTTCTAGTCCCACCAGGACCCTATCGTCAAGCTGATCCTAACTCAAAGGCATCTGACATGGTCTCCCATAAAGAAATGCAAAATGCACCATAGGTACATCAACTCCTTCAGTTTCATTTTCAACTCTGGTGGTCCTTGGTAACGAGTTCGTTGTTGAGGCACTGGTCACCGAGGTGTAGTGAAAGTGGATCCACTCTAGAAGCCACGATATCCTGGTGAATGTCTAGCTGGTGTCTGATGCTGTTGTGCACCAGATGACACCCATCCTACTAGTCTCACTAGAGTCTATCGACCCGTGATGATAAGCTCCTCCTCTGCTATGAGGGCCTTATTGACAACATCATGCAAGGATTGAGGCATCAGAATCATAACCTTTGCATGAATGATGATATTAAGGCCAACATGAACTTGTTGACCTTAAGTTTCTCAGTATTTAGGTGCAGAGCATATCGAAGGAGCTCCATAAAACGAGCCTCATACTCGGGCACTGTATGATTACCTTATCGCAAGGCATTGAACTCGTTAAGATGACGCTCCATGAATTCCTTTGATAGATACCTCTCTCGGAACCATTCCTCAAACAGTTCCCATGACACGTCTTCTACGACCATGTTCAATTGCATTAGGAGTGTCTCTTACTATAGAAGAGCGCTCCCCTTCAGTTGAAATACCGCCATGCACACCTTCATGTTGGAGTTATAGTCGCAAAGTGAAAATCACATCACCATATTCTCCAACCATTCCTTGGCACCTGCGTCATCCGAGGAACCAAATAACTCGGGAGATTTGACCTTCTCGAGTTCGCGATGAAAGCTACCAGTACCGACCGGAGTGTGCGGTGGACCCTGAGGGGGTACTGGCGCCCTGGGACCACCTCTATCCAAATGGCTGATCAATGCCTCATACATCCATGGAAAAGACCTCATCATCCCAACCACATCACCCACATCTATTTGTTCCTACCCAACAACTTGTTCGTCTCCCTGGGGGTTAGACTCCAAGGGCGCAAACACTTATGAAGGTGTCTCACCTCCTTCCACGACACCACGCTTCGAACCTCTGTGGAATCCTCTAATCAAGATCATCGCATGGACACAGAAATTTTTTAAGTTGTGCTAAGTTAATACTCAAGGGTTCACTGCAGTGGAAAGCATGATGATCCACAGTCACAGGGTTGAACTCGCTCTCATACCATATGTAACGACCCCCATCATTACGACCACATGCGACACAAGAAAGTGCATTTTTTTTTTTAAGTAGGAAGGAAATCAATGATAACAATTAATAAACACAACTTGACAATGAACACAACTTACACATTCAGGAAATAGACAACAACAACCCAACATACTAGCACATCATGCAATTGAACGAAACATGTGATAATCAAAGGAGAGATAAAAATAGCTACCTGCCCGAGACAAGAAAGACAACGCCTACAAGATAAATGACAACATCAACAACCCGACTTATCGGTTTTGACAACCAGTAACAAGAAACCACTACGATGCGCAAAACCAAATGCATTAAGGCGCTATAGAACCAAGTACCAACATCAATTACAATGAACAAAATTCCCACATCAGGAAGAAAAAGACTTCGACCAGGATATCCTTCAGATATAACCATCAGGGCACACAATGATCCCCTCATTAGGAATCATGTCGTCACAAGTATTCGGTGAGACAATAACCAAGGTGCAACATAACATATCTATACTATAATCAAAGGATAAATCCAACGTGCTAGGATACTAAATTAACTGTCAAAATACATGAAGACTAAACCCAAGCACCCAATTGACAAGTGAACAAGACGCAAAGGAAATATGACTACTATAACAATCATACATCACAATAAATTCCTAAATCCACATAAGTCATATGTTCTTTAAAATGATCCTTCTTGACCATTTATGGGATAAATACTTGTTTTTTTTGCTGCAATGAAAGAGAGAATTAGTATATGCACTTAACATAATCAATACTAATACTAGTGTAATGAGGAATGTAATGATGAATTACGCCATGTTCACATAGTAAGAAGTATATTCTATAATATGTGTTGTAGGAAAATCTCCCTGCGGACAGGTAGATTGCCTCAAAGAGCTAGACCCTTAACTCTAAGATAGAAAGTACTTAACATGGACACTGACTTCCTTTCAAATCTATACAAACTAATTCATGAGGAGTAAGGATAACAGGAGTACCTTTTTACCGACATTTGTCCCTGCACGCTCCAAGTTGAGCTCCAATCTTTCGCTCCTCGATAAGCCCTATAGACAAACAAAGTATGACCACTTCCTACTCTATCGAGATTAGTCCGAAATAGGTCTATCTACTAAAAAATTCATGTGATATTGAACATGAATTAGAAAGAAACAGGCCAAGCAAATTATATTAATGAGGACAAAACATTGCTTACAGCCATGATGAATTGCAACAGTTTCGTCAAGTCCTCCTTGTCTGCCCCTTGCTCAAAATATCTACGATCTGAATGATGATAGCTTCACTGATTGCTCCCTATGAGATCATAGGTCTCTTGCTTCCAAAATATCTTTGTTCCTGCACCACTTATGAGATCATAAGTTTGCTGTGATTCTCTCTTTCCAGTCCCCTTTCACGATGAGAAAGCTTGCTTATATAGCCTTGGAGAGGCTCAACAACTTGAGATATCCTTGGGGAAGGTGAGGATTTTCCTCCTTCATTTGAGGATCTGCCCTAAGATCATGGCTGGACTAGGGATTCGAATCCAACTGCCTTCCAAGAATGAAAAGATCCTTCCCCCATTCATCTCAACAACTCAACTGCTGCCTAGAATAGGTAGCGCTCCCTCAAAAGGACCATCAGAGCAATGTAGCGCTCCCTAGTAGGCTTTAGGGGGGCGCCAGCGCTCTCAAAATCCATAGCACTCCCTCAAAAGGGCCAAAGGAGCTTTATAACACTCCCAGATAGTGTAAGGGGGAGTGTCGTCACTCCAAGAAGAGGTATAGGGGAGCGCTCTCCTTCAAAAGCTTAGTTTTTTTAGTGTTTTCATATGGAAAAAGGTTCATGAGCCTGCCGACTCATTTCTCCTCTTCCAAATCAAATGTTTGGGGTGTTTCAAGTGTCCTTCTCATGTCGTTATAGGTACGACATAGGCATCATGGAAGCATGGTTTCTTTGACACTTGTGACACTTGTGAGCAAAGTGTGACACTTGCGACACTTATAATGATGACACTTGTGACACTACCAAAGTGAGGACTTTTGATGTGTAATAGATTGCCCCCCAAAGTATGAAGTTAGAAGACAGGAACTGATAACTGAAATTCTTGGTAGAATTTCAAGGAAGGGTATAGACACAGAGAACCTGACAAAAGCTGCACAAAAACATCCAACAAATATTATGACATGTTTCAAACCCAAGGCAGGCATACCTATGCTTGGGTGATCAAGACTTGCAAGATATGGCCGCCATAAAATACATTGCGGATCCATAATTGTATTGATGAAAAGGTATAGCCACCTAGGATACAATGTGGATCTATACTTTGATGACCTGAATTGATCGTAGCCACGAAGAATACACAGTGGATCTATGAGATGACAAGACATAGACACGATCAATACAAAGTGGATCTATGTAACAGTGTATGTATCAATTGTCCAAGAGAAGCTCCTTTGGAACCTGGGAAAAGCATATAGCAAAGTGATCACTCAACCCAGGGTCTTCTTACCAATCCCAATGTGGTACGAATCTAACCATTTGAATAGATGTCCTGATGTTGAACATGGAAGAAACCACTTGATTACCGGTCAATGGTGCAAACCGTTAACAAGTGCGAGGGAGATCACCATTAATGTCAATGATTCTCAAGGTACCTTAGTACATTCCAATGAATGTGAATAGATGAGCTAGAGTCAAACATCCATGGAATCATCTGATTAGAGGTCAATGATGTAAACCTACTAACAAATGTGAGGAGGCCTGCCATTGAGGCATGGAGGTCCCAAAGTACTAACTAGTTTCTAAGCCTAATTCCTGGATAATGTCTTGAAGTTGATAGGAATAGGCTCGTCGAAGGAGGGCCTTGATGTATCCCCCATCAACGACACGAAACAGACATAGAGATGTAATTGGTAGGTCAAATGGACATGGACTGACATGGGTTTTGAGGCAAGATATTTGGGATGGCTGACTATAGAGGCAAATATTTCCCTTGAACACTAAGGCACAACAACAAAACATGACATGGACCAAAACTTGATGATGCAGTGGATGTTGTGACTTGTGTCAGGTGACCCAAAGGAGTGAAAGAAACTCAAAGGATTGTCTTAGTGTAGAGGTTCAATGGATTATAATGTGTGCAAATGACAAAGTGTCATGTTCAAGGGAGACTCTAAGAATTACTCGGTGATGTTCTCAAAAGACTGCTTGGCTTGTTTCTTTCAAATTTTCCCCCATCCAGATAGATGAGTACCTCTTTTTGATTTAATGAGCTCGAGGAGGATAACACATGCTCGATATAACTCACCTTCGTTAAGTTCATCTTCCTTTTTTTAACGAATTGGAAGAAGTAAGGGTTCGATCCCATATGGGCCTGTCGATGTGTGTTTTAGCGAGTCCAAAGAAAGAAAAATCGAAGGTTTTTCATGATTATAGAGTTTGGAAAAACACTTAAAAGAGAACTCTCTCAGTTCCTTTTTCGTAAAGTAGTCTGATGAGACCGAAAAAAAGATAAAATATCGCTCAACAAACGTTTTCTTCAAATACTTTAACAAGCATGAAGAGAACAAGGTCGCTTGGTAATGTTTTCATCTTTAGAGAGTCTGAAAAGGATTTAAAGGAGACTCCAGGGGATTCCTTTTTCGTGTGTCCATGCAGGTCCGAAAAAGAGATAAAAGTCTACCTAGTGCATTCTCATGTATTTACGAGCACGAGAAAGAACAAAGACTAAGCTTGGTATGCCCCCAGCATGAAAGCTAGTGGCTTAACTCCAGAATGATCATCAAAGACTGGA
>ML778657.1:935518-951602 GCA_009831015.1 Picea engelmannii | reverse complement strand
ATTGGCACTCTACTAACAAGGAAAGGGAGCACTGGATTCCTAGAGCTCAGAAAAAATCCAAAAAAACCCAAAAGTTCAATGGAATTTTTGCAATCGAGCTGAGTGTGATGGGGTGAAGAGCCAATCAGCAAATGCAATCAGATACATGGGGTGAAAAATGTCTGAAAACAACAAATGGTAAGAC
Source organism: Picea engelmannii (assembly GCA_009831015.1). Lineage (NCBI taxonomy): Eukaryota > Viridiplantae > Streptophyta > Pinopsida > Pinales > Pinaceae > Picea > Picea engelmannii. Next base: position 951,418 of record ML778657.1, on the reverse strand, counting down.
AAGGTCTAATAAGGAAAGACAAAACTAAGAAAGTTATGATTCTCCCCAGCGGAGTCACTAGTTTCCGTTGTAGGAAAATTTCCTTGCGGACAGGTAGATTGCCTCAAAGAGATAGACCCTTAACTCTAAGATAGAAAGTGCTTAACGTGTAAACTGACTTCCTTGCATATCTATACAAACTAATGCATGAGGAAGAAGGAGAACATGAGTACCTTTTTACGGACGTTTGTCCCTGCACGCTCCGAGTTGAGCTCCAATCTTTCGCTCATCGATAAGCCCTGTAGAAAAAAAAAGTACGACCACTTCCTACTCTATCGAGATTAGTCCGAAATAGGTCTATCTACTAAAGAGAAAAATTCATGTGAGATTGAACATGAATTAGAAAGAAACAAGCCAAGCAAATTATATTAATGAGGACAAAACATTGCTTACAGCCATGATGAATTGCAGCAGTTTCGTCAAGTCCTCCTTATCTACCCTTGCTCAAAATATCTACGATATGAATGATGATAGCTTCACTGATTTCTCCCTATGATATCATAGGTCTCTTGCTTCCAAAATATCTTTGTTCCTGCACCACTTATGAGATCATAAGTTTGGTGTGATTCTCTCTTTCCAGTCCCCTTTCACCATGAGAAAGCTTGGTTATATAGCCTTGGAGAGGCTCAACAACTTGAGATATCCTTGGGTAAGGTGACGATTTTCCTCCTTCAGTTGAGGATCTTCCCTAAGATCATGGCTGGACTAGGGATTCGAATCCAACTGCCTTCCAAGAATGATAAGATCCTTCCCCCAATCATCTCAACAACTCAACTGTTGCCCAAAATAGGTAGCGCTCCCTCAAAAGGACCATCGGAGCACTGTAGCACTCCCTAGTAGGCTTTAGGGGGGATCCAGCGCTCTCAAAATCCATATCACTCCCTCAAAAGGGCCAGAGGAGCTTTATAATGCTCCCAGACAGTGTAAGGGGGAGCGTCGACGCTCCCAGAAGAGGTATAGGGGAGCACTCTCCTTCAAAAGCTTAGTTTTTTTAGTGTTTTCAGATGGCAAAAGGTTCATGAGCCTGCTGACTCATTTCTCCTCTTCCAAATCAATTATTTGAGCTGTTTCAAATGTCCTTCTCATGTCGTTATAGGTACGACATAGGCATCATGGAAGCATGCTTTCTTTGATAATTGTGACACTTGTGAGCAAAGTGCGACACTTGTGACACTTATAATGATGACACTTGCAACACTACCAAAGTGAGGATTTTTTATGTGTAACAATATGTACTTGTTATTCCATGGTGACTTCGTGGCTACCTCAATCTGTAAAAATAATTATAATCAAACAATTAGTTCATGATAACTAATTATGTTAAAAATACATACTATTCATGATAACTAATGGTAATAAAAATACAATTAGTTCATGGTAACTTCATCAATCTAGATAGGTTAAATAATTAAAATCAAAACAACTAGTTCATGGTAACTACATCAATCTGTACATGTTAAAATAATTATAATCAACAACTAGTTCATGGTAACTAACTAATGGTAACAATTGTTGTTTTTGTATTATCTTGAAGAAACCCCAGGGAACAGAATGGAGCGAGGCGGAAAGCCAATGCCGCTAGGGCCCAAACCCTAGCCGCCCCCGGTCTGGATCTCGTCTGCAGGAGCCTGGAACCGGCTGGAGCAGCCGATCAGAGCGTCCCTCCAGCGATTTGCATGACAAAGCGTCCCTTCTTCGATTTACAATGGACAGATCGTCCCTCATACGAATTGCACACACGGTTTTGAGCAGAGGCCGTGCCTCTGCATTTTTTGTTTGTAGGTGGCCGCTGTCGTGCTTCAATGGCCCCAAAACTGACTGCCGAAATGGACGAAGATACTCTGGAATCATTCAAAGCACTAGTCCACGTGGTAAGACCTAAATCCAAGCCGTCTATCTCATCTAAATTTGTCAGGAAGCTGGAGGAGATCCCTTCGGTGGAGCTATCTCCAAAGGACCCCTGCAAACTTTCCCTCCTGCTAGCAGAAAATGCCCTCATCGGTAAGTTTACGGGGTTATGGCCCAGCCCCAAAATGGTGGAGGCATGGATGGATGATCGCTGGAAACCACTGATACAGGGAAAAGTCTCTTTATGTGCAGTAGGCCGGGGTTTTTTTCTCTTCAGTTTCTCGAGGACAGAGGATCGAGATCTAGTTTTTAGATCTGGACCCTATTTCATGGGGGCAAGAGGGATGTTCTTAGCCCCATGGACACTTGACTTCCATCCAGGAGCTGAAATCACCGCAGCCCCTATTTGGGTCAGACTGCCTCATATCCCCTTGCATCTTTGGGGGAAAAGATCTCTGGAGGACATTGGAAACAAGCTTGGGCATTTCTTGGACAGTGTGGGGCCGAAAGGGGATTAGTTTACATGCGATCGAATTTGTGTTGAGTTTAACCTCGAGAAAGGCCTTTCGGAAGCTATTAATCTTTCCCTGGGGGATTGGTCCCATATCCAAGAGCTGGACTATGAGCAGATTCCTTTTAAGTGCCTCCGGTGCCATGACTACGATCATTTCACAAAAAGATGCCCCAAAGCGCCTGGGGAGCTGGGACCAGTCAAAGAAGATGATTTTCAGCCAGTTTCTAACAAACGCACGCAGCCACGGCGAAAGGACCCACTAACCCAGGCTCCGAAGGCCACTCATACAACTGAGGCTACTCTAGAAAATAAAAACAGCTTTGATGCATTGAAGGAAGATGAATCCCTAGATCCAGAATCAACAACAATCAAGGGAAATCCGACAGATGAACGCTCTCCGGAATCCATTCCTCCAGAGTTAGTAGCAGTGAGAGGAAATCGGGACTCAAATCCGGAGCCCACTGCCCCTGCAGGTCTAGTTTCAATCCCCTCCAGCGGCTCTATGGGAACTCCTGACACTGTAGACACTTCAGCTCCGTCTCCACCCCTTACCCGAGGGAGAAAGACCAACAAATCACGCAGAGAAAAGGAGGATGCCTCCAATATTTCTTTAGGCTCTCAGAAAAAGCTGGATCCCTTTTTTAAGGGGAAGTCTCATCCTCCTAGGTTTAATTCTTTGCTTCTGTCTCCTATTGTGCTCACAGTTTGTGAGAATTTACCCATGTATGCATTTTTTGTCATTTTCTCGACTTAGCTCAAGAAGTAAGTGGGATTTTACTCTCAAGTTATTCGCAAGAAGGTTGGCCGAGATCACCAACCTTCTTCAGCTTTGTAACTTTCTGATTCTGGATTACCAGGAAGCCGATTAATACACTCTAACCGTTCTTGTCAAAAAAAAAAAAAACTAACTAATGGTAACAAWTATTTTTTGTCTAGTAATTATATGTTGCTAACTATATATTGTCTAGCATTGATATGTTGTCTATCAATGAAACGATGTCTAACAATGATATCACTGTCCAAATACGTACAAATCGTTGTCAGTCAATCATTACAAATACAACATACAACACAATCGTGGTCATTACATATATCTTTGTCACACATTATATATTAAATCGTTGTCACTTAAATTTGCTATAATTATATATCTTTCATACATTATATATAAAGTCGCTATCAATAATTATAATTTTGTCACACACTAGATATTAAATCTCTGTTACACATTACATATAAATTCATTGTTACTAAAACAATCACTGGCTAACAACAAAATCGTTATCTGCCACAATATGCTATCTAACACAGTAATATTGTCCATATATAGTCATTGTCTAACAAGAGGTAGTCATTTAGCGAAGATATCGTCGGGATTTTCCATGTTATCTCAAAAAAACCAAGGAATTAAATCGCTATTACTTATTTCTATTAAATTGTCGTTGTCCAGCCCATTCTGAAATCACTATTTATCATTGATTCACTGTCTAACAAATAATATATATATTGTTATCCATATATCGCTATCTGTTAGGTACATGATATTATTGTATATTAATTCTAGGATATGTTGTCTAATATTTATTGTCTATAAAACAAAACCATATAAACAAACTCATATAAAAACATAGTCATATAAAACACCGTATATTCAATCAAAAAGGGGATTCACTACCATTCAAAACATTGTCCATAAAGGGATTCACTGCCATTAAAACACATGTATCAACAATGAAATTCATGGGTAAATTCACAGTCAATAATTGCAGTGATATCGCAGTGATATGGGTAAATTCGCAGTGATATTCATAGTGATATTACAGTGATGTTGCAATGATATTGCAGTGTAAATATATCGTTGTGTACTAACATTTGTAGATGAGATATCGTTGTGTATATGCCACGAAAATCATAGTGTGAATAACCATAAGATATCGCTGTGTAAAAACATTATGATCCATATTATCATTGTCAAAATATATACAAGGTTGATGTCTAAATACAATTGAATCGCATGATATAAGAAATTGTATGATGTAAATAAATTGCATGGTGTATGCAAATAAATGACATGATATATATAGGTAAATCACATGATATAATTCGATGTGTAGAAAAGATGAGATCGTTGTGTAAAAAGGATGAATCCTTGTGTTAAAGAAAAATGGAATTGCTATGTTAAATGCATTTAAAAAAATGAGAGATAACAACTCTTTCAAATGAGTTATGTGCCAGGAAAAATATTTGTGTTAAATCCTCATGGTATATAGATTCACTATATTAGCAAGTATATGGATACATCTAATGATTAAACTATTGATAAATATATTGATACATCTGTTGACATTGCTCGGTAAAATCGTTGGAATAAATTATCACTAGAATAAATTGTTGTGTAAATATCATTCCAGGTGTCACAAATTAATATGCAGAGATTCACAAATGTACATATTCGTTGTGTAGATATTCACGAATGTAAATGGAAATGAGCCAAGGTGATTAGAGATGAAAGAATCAAAATGTAGAGTTTTAACATTCAGGGATTAAACATTCAATGCAGAGTTTAAACACTCATAAGGAGGGTGCAATATTAGAGATTAATCATAAGAGAAAAATGTAGAGATTTAAGCATTGAGGCACAGAGGTTTACCATTCAAGAAAACACAGAGATAAATTATGGGAAGGATGCTCGGATTATGCATAAATAAAAAACACATCGATTAGAGATTGATCATAAGATAACAACTTATAGATAAGTAAGGGATAAATAGTTGGGCAAAGAATTATCCTTCATTTATTATCCATGCACACGAAAGAAGGGCATTTGAATATATAAGTCTTTAAAAACTGGAGTGATGACCGTTGATTTGGCTCTTGGCCGACTTCTTAGGCACGGACTAATAACTTAAGGGATAAGGGACAAAAGATAAAAACTTAATTTTTCTTCCTGTTAATCAATAAAACAAACGTAGAGAATTTATTGCAATTAGAGGTTTGGTTCGCCATGGGAAATAAATTTAGAATACAACGAGCAAAGGGATTACAAATACCGTAGGAAATCATGTGCAAGAAAGATCATGGCCATTAAATCTTCAACCAAGTACAAAAAAAAGATGTAAAAATTAAATTTATTTCAAGTAGCAACTTTAACAGGCATACATTGGCCAAATGCAAATGATCTCAAGTCATTGTCCCGCGCGAGCTCCATCCATCTCCCGCTTGCCAACCGATATGACCACACTAGTACCTCTCAACCAACGCTAGGGGTACTCTTCCCCCTGATCCCTGAGAGCTGCAAAGGGGCCATGCACACAATACTAGAGAATTCTAGCACCCACCTTGCCTCGCAAGGTCAAGCTACCACTCGTTACCTAAGCTGGGTATCCCAACTCCCACAATAGAAAGTTCAGTGAAGATAAAATTCAACAACATAACATTACACAAAAAGATGACATCCGTACTCCTCCTCCTCCATCCTTTTTATAGAGTTTTCAAGTAAATAGTTTCCCAAATTCTCATTAAATTTCTTTATCAGTTAATTAATTAAGAAAAACCTCCCCCGTACACATGTCGCCCGATCCCGTAGTTGCACCAGAAAATCAATTTTATTAATTAATTAAATATTCCTATTTCCCTCATCCACCTAAAAGCATTCCTAAAAAAGATCCTTGGTGTCCCAAAATTCCCTTACAATTCTTAAATGATTTACGCCTTACTTAATTCCTAGTTGAGTTGATAATTAGAAAGTTCCAAGGGCAAGATTCCTAACTAAGTTAGACATCGAACTTTTTCTTTACGTTTCCCCTTTCTTTATGTTTACCTTTTTATTTATGTTTCCTATTTTTTTTAAGTTTACCCCTTTTCCTATTTAACTAAAAATCAATTTAGCAAGTGTAGATAAAAATAACCATTTACCCTCTTCTTTTTCACTAAATATTAATTTAGCAAATGTAGATAAAACTAACCATTTACCCTCTTTTCTTTTTAACTAATTATTAATTTAGAAAATGTAGATAAAACAACCATTTACCCTCATTTTAAAATTTTACTCCTTCATTATCATTTTTACTTTAATAATTTAAAGTTCGAAACTCTTTACCCCCTTCTTCTTATATGCCTAATTATTTTTTTTCAGAGGTTTTTCTTAGACCTAGGTTTTAAATTCACTAGGTTGGGCGACAGTTCTTAAGGTAAAAATTATTCATTAAACTTTACTTATCACATCATTCATTTTAAGGTTGAATAGGTTTATTCACTTACTAGTTAAAATCATAATGTGCCCTTCAGAACGCACTATGTGCTCCAAGGGTGTCACTCGCCTCCTTTCGTTTTCCTTGTGTGATGTGCCCTTCAAGACTCACTATGTCCTCCAAGGGTGCCACTTGCCTCTTTCTGGTTTCCTTGAGCGACGTTCCCTTCAAGACGTACTACGTTCTCCAAGGGCGTCACTAACCTCTTGACTGACTTTGGTAGATGTCAAACCCCTGGAGTCAATACTCCACCAGGTGATATTGTGGGAGACTAAGGACCTCTAAGGAATACGACCCATTCCTTATTGCGTGCCCCTTATAAACATCGTGAACGATTGTCACAGACTTCCCTCATGAAAACATGGGTCTTCTCAAACTAGTTAATCGTCAACCTACAATTCAATCCACAACGGGAGTGCTAGTAGGCTCTGGCATGGCTACTGCCACACCTCTCCCTCAATGTCTCTAGTTGTCCTACGTGAACCCTCCACTCCACATGCAAGTCTGGTCGATAAGCTATCGTCAGCCTGCATCCATCAACGAATCATTTTAGCAATAATATTCAATCATCATAACATCTAATCATATGTACATATGTCACATCAACAACATTCAAACCCCAATTTTCCACTGCTTGACTCAATCCGAAGTCCAAGGGGTTTCATCGATGCCTCTGCATCCTCAATATCGAGAGTCCTGCACACTCAAGAGAACCCAATCAATAAAAAAATTCTATGTAAATACAACAAAATAGAATATCATCAAATCCATCATATCTCACAATCATAATCAAAACGACCAATGGTATAATAACCTGGATTACTTGCAAGTAAGTGTCCTCAAATAATAAGTTCGCTCAGTGCACACAAGAGAGGGATTTACATCAGACTTGGTGTTTGTGCAAGCTCCTATGTAGGAAAACACAGAGCGAGGTGCTAAAGAGTGATTAATACCACAGATTCAGGCCGTGGTCACGTACAACGTGGGTTGAAGGACGCTCCTACGTAGAATTGAATTATGTATTAGCTAAAGGATAAAATGGAAATGTTATATGGTGGAGAATGATAATATGTTCTTCATGAATTGAGAATAAAAAAAGACATATAACATTGTTTGGCAGATTCTATTTATAATATGCGCAATTCTAACAAAATGGTCACTTGCACATTTTGCATAATTAGGAGGCGTAAACATATCAGTTCATTATAAGAATGAATATTTGAGAAATGGAAGAAGTTGAGGGAGCCTCCATCCATGATAAAGAGGTCGAATGATATAATATCAGAGTTGGTAATGCAGAGACAAAATCCAATGGACACAAGGGAAGAGGAGAGAAAGAAACATTGATAGAAACTGTAAGAAGCCCGAAAATAGTCTTTCTTTGAGTTCACTTGAATAGTTATATATCTGAAAGTATTTTTGCATTCGAGAAAGTCAAGATTTTGCCTCTTCTCCACTCTCAATTTCACCATTAAAAGTTGGAGGTTTTGTCTTTTTAAATTTTCCCATTATTTCCTCATGATGCTTATGTTTATTTTTTGTTCTTTATTCTAGTTTGGCATTGTCCTCACTTGAAGTTTCAGTTTCATTAAAAATATATTCCGTCGTAGATTCAACGTGTTCAAATTTCCTAGACTTCTTCTTGTGCATAATAGTTTTATAACTAATGGAAAATTTACCTTTATTCTTGTTAGAATTTTGATTAAACAATTTGTCTAACAATATTGTGTTAAGTTTTTATTGTATATTTATGATTTATTCATTATCTACCGTAATATTTCTTCTCTGAGACCTTGTACAGTTTGAATTAATTCAGATTGTCGATTATCAATTTTTTCATTGAGATTAAACCATATATTTCCTTCAATAATGTTCCCTTGTTCAGGATTTTCTTGTTCATTTTGATGTGACCCTTCTTCAGGTAGAATAGGTACGTATGCCATCCTTCATGCAAATCAAAATCTTATTCCTAGTGGTAAGAGAAAATATAACAATAGTAAATTAGTCTTCGTAGTCGAGCTCATAAGGCCAAGTGTGATTCCTAAATCTCTGATACCATTATGTCACATACCAAAAAAGATAAAAATGTATACATTAATTTATTATTTCCAACTAATAATATGTAAGAATCCCTATATGGGTCACACAATTTATAAGATACTAAATTATTTGAATGCAAGATTTTTGCAATTTAACTTATAATTGTCTTTGTTGGTCCTCGGTTACCATTCTAACGTAGTAATTTTTACTTTTCATTTTGTAGGTCATATGAGACTATGATTCTTATAATTACCTATTGAACAACCTATCATTTGTATCTCATAAAGGAGGAGTTGGTTTAGGCCCTTGTTATAGTCCTTGTGTAATTTCTACTCAACCTTAAGTCTAAATATGGGGGACTTCTATTTTGATCATGGTAGTAATGAAGGTTGATATAATAACTTGGAATACTTTTATGGAAATTACTAAAGGTATTAACTATACCCCTTATCCCTAACATGGTAAGGGGGGTTCATTCTAATCTTTTTAACATAGTGTAGTTAAAGTGGAAACCGTGAGGTTTAATGGACACACCGCATTTCATGTCGACATAGTCTGAGGTTTATGAAACTTTAAAAATTGTATTACAAGGTGCATGGAGGTTCTTAATGTCACTCTTATCGTGTCCCATATCTCATTACTATGCATATCCAAAGCATTTTGTGGCAGCCCAAATGGGTACCAAGTGTTATAATATTGGAATGAGAGATAACAAGTGATGTTTCGACCATCCTTCTTCGGTTTCAGCCACTTGCATTCAATTTTTGGAAATATTTCTACGGGTGATTAGGATTCATAGCTAGGGTTTTAATTCTTTGTTCAATCTTCCTCCAAAATATACTAGTGAAGATATCAATCCATCACCATCATTTAGAATTTAGTTCTGGTCATTTTATAAGAGTTTAAGAATATCCAGGTAAGGATTCAATGCCTTTTCCTCAAACTAAGTCTTGTAGAAGTTGGAGATTTGCAAATTTGCAGATTCTAGGTAGTTATCTGTTTTTTCAGTCATATGCACATTTACTGAGTTCTCGATTCATGTTAATGGCTTGAATTTACCTTCTCAGGAGAATACCATTCTCCGTATAAATTTTGTATTATCATGTAGTGGCACAATTATTTTAAACTAAATGTTATTGTATTTATTAATATCGTTCACAGTTTATGATTTGTTTAATCCTCTAGTGGCTTAACTTTTGCACCGAACATAGTTACCTCTGTTGATATTATCCTTGGTTTATTTTTCAATTGAGAGTGTAGTGGCCATCTCTGTTACACCAAATGATGTTTGTCTCTATTGACATTATTATTTGCTTCCATTTTTCTTGAGCACTTTTTACAGAAAGAACCTGTAAGGATTATAGTTATCATACATTCTTGTTATTCATTGTAACTCTATTAATAACATTCTCTGTTTTCATATTTTAGTATACTTGTCATGTATGAATACTCTACACTTATTATGGGGCCCTTTTCTATGAACAAGAGTAGCCATCAGAAGGAGAAGATGTGAATTCTAGTTGATCTTTTCATTTCACTGTGAGAGTTTGTTTCAGGGCTGATCTATTTAGGTAAAAAATTCATACCCTCCATTCATTACTATCTCATAAGATTTATCTCAGTTTACTTTAGTAAAACCTTGTTTTTTAATGCAGAGATATTTTTCCATGTCGTCAAGGTTTTTATCTTGAGTTACCCTCTTTTGAATACTCGTAAGTGCCACTTTCATTGACTATTTCCCTTTTTGAACAAACAAAAATCTTTATTTGATACTACTTGTTGGCAGCCCCACAATATTTTTAATTCTTAAAACAACGAATCATAAATTGTATAGCTGCCTCTGCTTAAACATATGAACATTTCTACTTGAAAGATGATTCTTGGGCTATAAAATGTTTTTATTTTTCCTAGTTCTCATTTTCATGCTTCGTTCATGACTGAAAGCATGAACGAAGCATTGAAACTTTTGAATTTATTGCATTTGAATTTAAGGTTTATTTCCCTAGGAGAATAAATGTTCATATAAACCTTTTTAAGGATGACAATTTTCTTTAAGGCCTATCTCATGTCAATAAAATAGTTGTTCTTAAATTTCTCATTGTTATAAGGTCTACTTTGGACATTTGAATGATACACCGAGAATTGATCGATGTTAGGCTATGATTTTGTTCCATGTATGATTCTTGGTAAATCCTTTCTATGGTCGTTATGTTGTGATTTGTCAAACACCTCTTTTCTTAACCTTATAATGAGCAACTCCACCCTTTACACAATGATGATACTTAAACGCATCACATCGTATTCTGTACTCTATTGATAGTGGATTTTTGAAAATGACATGTCCATCATTTCAAGTTAAGTCTCGGTCTTTGTTCTGTACCCTCAGTGATTCATTACAAGAAACGCCTGATTCTCTTATGAAACCCCTTATTTATTCATTTAATTCGTGGGAGGGATTTGTTTCTTTGGTTTTAGCCCTGGTTCTTCCTGTTTTGTGAAACCCTTCTTGCTTACAGTGGTGTTTGTTGCCTTTGTGACTGCTTTTCTGAATCCACATGGACCCTCTTGTCCGTATTGAACCAAATGGATCGCAAACCAAAATCATGTATGATGACGCAAGGGAAGTCCTTACGGGTCAAGGCTGGCTCGAATTTCAAATTTCTTGAGAGATTTCAAGGTTTCAACTTGCAAACAACCCAGGAGTTTTCCCTCTCTTTTGATGGTTTTCGAGCCAATGTAGGATATGATCAAATCGAAATCACTGAGGAGTTTTTGAGCCAGGCAACAGGTCTTCCTCTTAGCAGGAAAAAATGGTTTAAGAATTCAAAGGTAGAGGAGGTGTCGTGGAGTCTGTTCTTTACTTCTAGGAAAATCCAGTGATGTGATAAAGGTATGCCTATATCTTTGTTAAAAACTAGGTGGCACGACTTATTGGCAATCTTGAGATATTTCGTTACATGCGAGGGTCGCTTTGGCCTCATTTTTCTGTATCACATAAGACTGTTAATGAACTTCATCGGTTTCCAGTTGAATATGACTTTCTATTTATTGAGAAGTTTATATAAGATGGCCAAGAGGTATAAGAGACAGTGTTTGAATTCCAGTTTATTTCATCATGGATTGATAAGGATGTTGTTAGTCCACGATTTAAAATTGCAGGGCGATGATTGGGACACTTTCCTATCTCTAAATGGATTTGTTACACCTAGTCCCGTAGAGGTTGATAAGCCCATGTTAGAAGAAACCCCAATCCCTTCCATTGACAGAACAGTCTCCTCATCCAAAGGACCCTGTGATAAGGCCGCGCTCGATGAGCCTATGTCTGAACAACAAGATGTTGATCCAAGAACCTCTTAATTTCATGACTATGAACAATACGCTTGCCCTAACACCTTTGCAAAAACCATGAACATGCCCTCACACAAATTGTTTAAGAATGACTCAGATGTAGGGTTGAAAAACAAAAGGGAAAGGAGATTGATTTCTAGGAGTCTGCAAAATAAATTGAAGTCTCATATGAGCTCGATCAAAATGATTGAGTTCCATGAGAGCTCTGATTCTAAGATTGAGAAATTCTTGGCAAAAGAATACCCAAGCTACCTCAAACCACATCTCATCTAGACATACGATTTTGTAGATAATCTGCCACCATGCCTGAAGCATAGCGAAGGTTTTCTAGGGATCAAACTTAGTAAAGAACCCATAGAAAATAGTGGTATCATTCTGACACACGGCCATGGATATCCTCAAACAATTGTTCCAGATCCACGGTGTGAGGGTTGTTTGTTTTGGATCGACAAATATTACGTATATATACCTTCCCTTCAACTGCAAATCAAAACCCTCACCACTCAGATCGAATCATTAATGAGTGAAAATCATAGACTAAATTTCAGTGCTCAAAGGCAAGGGAAGCGCTTGAAAAGGACTAGAAACAGAATAATAAAAGATGTTGAGTGTGTTACAATAGTAGTTAACTCTGAGGTCTTATGAGTCAAATTTAACATGCAGTTAAATGGTAAAGATTTGCTTGTTTATCTTAGTTGCATTTTTTTTTAGTTTTTCTATTAATATAGATTTAATTAGATTTATGTTGTTTAAAATAAAACTAACTACAGAATCAACTGATTCTATAGCCAGTATATTCTCATTCAAATTTTTGGAAAGTATTGGTTAGAATAATATCTAAACTCCTTTATTATCGTTTTTCCTTTCAGGATATCGTGTAGTCGGTGGTGATCTGATGATATGGACCATTTTTGAGCTTATTAGCCATTTCTTTGGCTCATCTTTTGTAAACAGAAACAAGTTTTTTATAGTTTTGAGAGATATAGTGTGATATGGAGTGGTTCTACTACCCTCTATTTTGTAATTAGTAAATCATTTTGAGATTTAATATCATCCCACAAGATAATATGTTTATCCTGACTTAACTCTTTAAATACTAGAGCTGTTGTAATGAAGGCATCCTTGCCTGGGGCAAAATATGGACGTTTGATTTACAGACTTTAATGGAACAACAAAATTAAACTCCAACAAAAATAAAAGGGTATAGAAGCCTACACATACAATCCTTCCAAACTATTTTAGAGCGGATACCATAGTATTCTTCCTCATCCATAGTTAAGATGAAAATGGAAATCGAAAAACCTTTCATGGGTGAATTCCCTTTAGTCGAGGAACCATAGACCTCACCTGTTAACAAGTTGTCAAAACACAAAATTAGAGTAGTGTTGACGGGCGAAAATGATCATCCGTCAATTGGAAGAATGAGTCTGGTCCAGGATTATCTAAGTAACTCAAGTCGTTTGGTGTAACTCGTTCTAACGAGTTTAATGGCTCCGTTGGCCAATCTAAGAATCCTAAAAGAAACAAAATAAAAGAAAATAAATAAATAAATAATTACTAAATACTATGTGTGTGTGTGTGTGTGTGTGTACATATGCTCTAATGTGACTGTAATAGGGATATTTAAGAAAAAGATAGATAACTCTCATTTATATACATTATTTACAAGCTGCAAGTTTTAAGCTAAACTTACTAAACTCAATGTGAAAATGACTGCTTTGAAGAAGCAGATAAAGAAAGCACATAAAAATATTTTTGATTTTTTCTTTTATAATTCTTAAACTAAAGGAAGAAAATGTTATGAAATGGAAACATATAGATAGTCAAAAGCCAAACTTTACATTCAAATTTCAATGATAAACAAATAGCATAAAAATGAAATTGAACTAACCTGTTAGCGAGCTAATGATATGCATCCAAACATCTATGCGATTAGAAAAACATTTAACCACCTTGTCCAGGAATGCAATCAACCTTAAGTCTGTTCTGAATAAATGCAGAACAATTACGTTGGCAGTCAAATTTTAATAACAGAAAGAATGATACAAATAGTTACTGTGATCTCATGATTGCAAGTACTTACATTAAGAAAAATCTGTTAACAAACATCCTTGCATTTAATCTTTCAACTAAAATTAAAGGAGAAATCCTGTAATTGAGGGGCTTTTGGTTTTGAAAATCTCATAGATTCCATCCAATAGTTGTAACTCTATTAATCTATTTTATAAGGAATTAACGATTTCCTTTTTCGATGATGTTGTGGTTGGCTCGAGTCCCTAGTTGCCAAACATTTTGTTTTGTTTTAATTAAAGAAGGTTACATAAATTGCATGTTTTGTTTCTATTGCTTAACTTTTTTGTTATTCTCTTTAATGGAAAATACTTTGAACCTTCTATTTATGTTCAAAGGTTTAAGTATGATAACAACATAGTTGTTTAGTAATTTAGCCTATATATTGCATGTATATATATTTATTCCTTTATGTTTATTTTAGAGACCCATTACAACAATTGTTTTACTATTTTTTTTTTTTTGCATATAGTTAAGTTATAATTTCCTCCTTGTTCTTCAATTTTCTGTACAAAAAAGAAGAGTTTGTCGCAACATAGATGAGGTCGAATGAACGATCGTCTATGAGAACCCGAGAGAAGTTTGTCATTCTCGTACAGAAAAGCAGAGTTTTTTTGCAAGGAAACCTAGGGTTTGACACTCTGCCCGTAAGGAGGAAAAATCTATGATTTCGAAAGGATGTTGAACACTGAGGAGAACGGTCAGTAGGGCGACGGAATTGGAAACCATGGAGAACTTGATACGGAGCCAAAACACTGAGGTGCAGATCCGGAGCAGCAAGGTCATCGATAGTTTCACGACTAACGAATGGATCATGTGGCATATTTCCATCATGGATGGACTCTTAGAAGGCTTGGTGGACATATGAGGAACCATTTGGTGGTGAGGGCGGGTTTGAGGGCCTGCTGGTGGTCTGTTTGATGGAAAAATCCGTGGAGGAAGGGCCCATCAAGGGATTTTCAGGTCAGATATGGAAGGTCGGCAATTGGCTTGGTAGAGGTTTTGGGTTCAATTAATGTGCAGTCACAGAGACAATATCTAACACGGCTCCCATTGTCTGTTAGTTTTGCATCATATTTTCGTGATTATGGGAACAACGACTTACGGGTGTATGAGAATTCCAAATATGGTCGAGTTGCGTGAAGGGGATGGCCCACCTCCTTGGATGTACACAACTATGAGTGAAAATTCGGATGATTTGCTAATAATTTGTGGATGGAGAAATGCAAGCAGTGCGCCTTTGTCTAGTGCATACGGTTTGGCAAAGCATAGATGTGGACATTGGGAATGGGCAATTGCACTAGGTATATCTCCATCTCCTAGATATCAACATGTAGTAGTTTTTGTTGCAACAGGGGTATATAAATTTTGGGGTTGTTGCGGTGATAAAGAGGGTTAAGTCATCGGAGCCGACCAAATATGGTGGTGATAGGCACGGGTTTCCCAGGTTTTGTTGTTGTGCGGCAGATGCTTCAGTCGATATTCAAGGTTGTTAGGCATGGGAGTGATGGGGTGCAAGTGGCAGTTGGGGAGCATCTTTTTTAAGGGGACATGGTTCTCTCTAGTGTGCTTTTTAGGGTTCTCATGAATGGTTTTGTAAATTTTGTTCCTGAGCTCCCAAATTGGAAGATTGAAGCGATCTGGAGATTGGGATTTGAACGGTTGAACAAGGTGGCACTACTTTTACCCATTGTGTTTTGGGGTGCTGAAATAGATACCTTTGATAAAGGAGAGTGTGGAAGGTGAAGCACAATCAGATTCGAAGCAATGGTGGCTAGCGTTTGGTCCACT
>ML778657.1:882277-914196 GCA_009831015.1 Picea engelmannii | reverse complement strand
TTCCCAAAAGCGCCTTCACCACGCCTTGTTGCACGAGCAGATCGTGCATCTTAACCTTCCAGATCTCGAAATTGTTCTTGCCATTAAACTTTTCAATTTCAAACTTAGCACTCTGCATATTTTTCATTAGAGGAAACATAAAAAGAAACAAACACCACTGTTTGTAATATCCAATCCCCTTAAAAAAAATAAAAAAATTTAATAAAGAAGTCACTCAAACCTTATTCCTCCACCCTTCAACATCCTCCATCTTTCAATATTATATTGTAATTCTCAAAAAATAACAAGACCTTTAATACTTTCCATAATGAAAAAGTGTAAAACCCTTTTTAATACTTTCCAAAAATGTAAATTTTAAAAAAACTTCATACAAAATCTTTTCAAAATGTAAATTAAAAAAAAACTTCATACAAATCTTTTATAAAGGGGGGGTCAGCGCTCCTTAACTTTTTCAGCGCTCCTTTGGAGGAGATAGGGGTGCTTTGCCTCAAAACAAGAATCTGCGCGCAAGGGGACTACAAGGCTAGCGCTCCCTTTAGTCGGTAAGGAGAGCGCTCGCTCCCTTTCGACGCTCCCTCTCAAAAAATCCTGAATTTCATTAATCAACACGCCCTTTGACTTGGTCTCCAGCGCCGGCGCTCCTTTGCAATGATAGCCAAGCGCCAATGCTATATCAACAACGATTTCAACGCGGCTTCAACGTGGCTTCTTCCAGTCTACACCCTTCTCAACTCTTCCTCAGCTCTGATACAACTTGTTGTAATTTGTAAATGCGGAAAACACAAATTACCATAAGACAATCAATACATGCAGACAAAGAACACAACAATTTACGTGGTTCACCCAAATGTTGGGCTACGTCCACCAAGCATAGGTATCGATTATCTTATTATTCAGCTAATGGAGATTACAGTCGGGTCTCACTCCTCTCTGACACACACAACCTCTACGGGCATACAAATTTATAGCAATATATTAGAAACTGATTATTAATTGTGATCTCATCCATATTCTAACTTGGTCGCATTGGTTACAACCAACCCTGGTTTATAGGATCTAAAATCCTATTCAAGGTTGAATTGTTGTCATCATTTCCAACAGGACCATATATAAGGTATACCCTTAGCTATTTTATTTCTAAAGATCTTTTACAACAAATTAAATGCAATGAATATTTTACATAAAATGGTGGAACATATATAAGGTATACCCTTAGCTATTTTATTTCTAAAGATCTTTTAGAACAAGTTAAATGCAATGAATATTTTACATAAAATGATGGAACATATATAAGGTATATTTGACCCCAAATAATTATAAAATGCATTGATAAGTGTGTACATGCATGTTTGATTCGTAGCGTGTATTGGAAATGCAGTATGATCACACCTATGCTTTTCAAATTCAACCCAAGTACAACAACACCTATGTTTTTCAAATTCAACCCAAGTACAACAAATGCTACCAAACTTATATTCAAACTTCGAATATTTAACCCGAGTACAACCAAGGCTATAGAAAGTATAGTTTTAATCGTAATAGGATTCTACATGCATCGTGCGCTCTCAAACCCATTATGATAGAGACTCAATAGGATAAGGCTGATGTAATAATTAGTCCATCTCTTAAATCCGACATATCACATTCATTCTTAAAGGCCAATCACTACTATGTACCCAATTTTACCATCTTAACTTTATCTTTCAAATACTTATTTTCGTCATTTCTCCAACCCACACGAAAGTTTTTTTCTTTATTGTGTCCCGATCTAATTGGAATCGGACAACCACAAGGGAGGTTGGTATCGTTGTTATTTAGTATTTTTGAAAAATGAATTTGGATTTTGAGAGAGATGTCTTTTATTCTAAATGCCATTTTTACATTGGTAAAAAAATACAAATTTACATAGTTTTTAAATTTCTTTTGTTATTGTTTAAATGTAGTATTTATTTAATTAGGATGGATAAAAACATTAATCTACACCCAAACCTTAAACCACAAACACTCCATTACATCCACACACATAATTAATCAATATCTAGATGAACTTAGAAACCTAATTCGTGAGTTTAGGGATAGTAGAAATCCATATTGTCTTTCACTATCACACGATTGTTTTTTCCACTAGCCATTCCCATGGCCAATTAATTGATATATTTAAATATATATCTATGATTAGAGGATACTACTCAACCAACAAGAGTAAGGAATATCACATTATTGTTTTTTCCACTAGCCATTCCCATGGCCAATTAATTGATATATTTAAATATATATCTATGATTAGAGGATACTACTCAACCAACAAGAGTAAGGAATAATTGAAAGATATACACATTATGAAAGAGATAACTCTCCAACTATCTATTGACCCTAAAACCAATCAACTCCTTATTCAAAGAAAGATGCATATTTTCATGGACCATTGCAAATTCCAACCATTCAAGGAGAATTCGATGTATTTGTGTTTCATGGTATTTGATAAACCTTTTTTCAATAACATGGGGGTTCTATTGTATTTTCTACATAAATTGAGGGTCGAGATGATTATGAGTTGTCATGTCAATTGTCTAGATGTTGTTGAATTCAAGGGGGTTGGTCTCGGATTTTATTAGGATAAATAAAGAGCTAAGAATAGCCCATTGAGAGAGGAAGCCCTTCTTAGGTGTACCCCTAACTCCCTTATTCAACAAAACAAGGTATTCACACATAGGACACACACCTTAAGTAACTTCTCACACAACTAGAAAAAATAGCATAACACCAATGTTTTTAGATGTTTAAAACCCTCTAAGAGGGAAATATTGCATGTCCCCAACAAACATGGCCACTTGAAGAAATATGTTAATCTAAAATAAAAATATTTCACAAGAGAGTGTCTCACAATCAATCATTAGACCAATCGGGTTAAGACATGGATCAATATAGTTTCTAAGAGAGAGGAAAATACGATCCATCATATCACTCTATTTCTACGACATATATTTACCATCATATTACATGACTACTAATGCATACTAAAGAAATAGAAACACATTTTTACCTAAAACCATATGAGACAAAGTTGATATTAACTAACTCCTAAGTGTCTAAATATCGTAACATCTCCCCTTAAGAACAAATTGATATAGTATTGAAGGATTTACAAAGGTGACACAATACGATAAGGAAGGAGGCAATAAATCGTATTCCCTCTATTACTGACAGAATTACAACCCTTGTGAAAATTCAAAATGTAGGTGCTAACTAGGGAAACACGATAGGAAGTTCACCACTTTCACCTCAATACAATTTAGTATAACTCCTAGAAGCCACGGCGGGAATCCCAAATAATGAAAGTAAGCCTATTGAATTGAAATAAAATCATCCGATCATACAATATGTTTTAATTAATCCATGATATATGTAACAAAACTATGCATTAGGATTCCAATTAGTGACTACAATACTCTAAATATATTCATCTAGAAACAATTTCATGAACCACAATTAAATCCACTTCAAAGAAAGGATAGGAGCTAGTGTATGTATGTGAAAAATATGATGTGTACAATAAACTATATTAAAAATTTCAAATTTATATTATGTCCATCATTCAACAAAAAAAACTCACAAGAGGGTAGAACCACTTTAGGCTACTTTAAGGAACAAAGATTAAAGACATTTAGCATCAATAAAAGATGCAATGTGTCTTTGTAACATCTTGCTCTTGTGTGCACCTGATGTGACATTTTCCTTGAGGACACTTGCATGCAAGTGATCCGGTTCATTATATGATTGACTGCTTAGCTTATGGATTATGATGTTAAGACTGTGGATTATGATGTCAGGTTATGTTAAGTTATTTATGTATAGACAGGTGATATTGACTAGTTTCTCCTGAGTGTACAAGACTCTAGATAGATTGAGGATGTTGATGACATCAATGACCTCCTTGGACTCCGGATAGAGTCAGGGAGTGGATTGTTATGGTTTGATTATTTATGTTATTGCATATGTGACATATGACTGGTATGTTATGATGTTGATTATGGATCGCTAACATGTTTCATTGATGGATGAAGGTTGACGATTGCTTGCTAATCAGACTTACATTTGGAGTAAAGGGGTTCTGCACGATAACCAAATATATTGAGGGAGAGGTGTGGCAACAACCCTTCCATAGCCTACTAGCACTCCCTCCATGGCTCGAACTATAGGTTAATGATTACCTAGTTCGAGAGAACCACGATGTTGTGAGGGCAAACTGTGACATTCTCTCATGAAGATTCTAAGGGGAGTGCAATAAGGTAGGGTCCTTATTCCTTAGAGTCCCTTAGTCTCCCACAAGGTCACCTGACGTGGTACTGACTCAAAGGGCTTGGTGTCTACCAAAATCAGTCAAAATCCGAGTGTCACCCTTGGAGCACGTAGTGCGTCTTGAAGGGCACATCGCATAAATGAAACATGAATGGAGGAGAGTGTGACCCTTGGAGCATGTAGTGCGTATTGAAGGGAATGAACATAGGTACCTAGAGCACAATATCTTATTTTGTACTAGTTAGCCTTAAAATTTTATTAATTATAAAATTTCCCCCCAAAAAAAATAATTATAAGCCTAGTGAAATTAAAGCCTGGGTCTAAATAGGGTATGAGGTCTAAAAATTAATTAATCCATTAATAAATGTGGGATAGAGAAAAATAAAATTTAGAATTTAAAGGAGAATTAAATTATCCAAAAAATTAATTGTTGTCTATGTGAAAACTTGTTAATTTAGAACTTGGACCAAAAAGGGGAAACTTAAATACAAAAGGAATGTGGAACATAGAAGAGAATCTAGTCTAGAGAACTTTCTAATTTCAAAATAAACTAAGATTTAAGAAACACACCATTCATTAAGGGAATGTGAGGGAATAAAGGGAGATCGAGGAACATTTTTAGAAACGCTTTTAGGTGGGTGAGGGAAATTAACAATTTAAATTAATTAATTAAATGAATTTCTAGTGCAACTAAGGGATCGGGTGACAAGTATATGTGGGAGAATATTTTGTAATAATTTTTTAATAAAACTAATTTAATGTGCAAATGGAAAGGTCACTGAGAAGAAATCTATAAAAGAGAAGGCAGAGGATGGGAACAAATCACGACTAATATGCATAAGCTTATGCTGCCGAAATATTTCTTGACTGATTTTTCTTGTGGGAGTTGGGATACCTAGCTCAGATAGAGAGTGGTAGCTCGACCTTGCGAAGCAAGATGGGAGCTAGATTTTTCTCTGGTTTTTGTGTGCATGGCCTCTTTGCGGCTTGGGAGGCTCAGGGGGAAGAAGAGTACCCCTGGCGTTGGATGGGAGGTACCAGTGAGATCTTAGCAGTTAGCAAGGTCGAGGATGGGACAATCACCAGTTGACAAAGAACATCTCCAAGCCCAATTCGTTGGTGGCAGTACTCTCATAGAGATTTTATCTAGAATGTATATATATATATATATATATATATATATTTCAATAAAAATAAACTATGTATAGATATTTTTATGTATTTTTCATTAAAAAAGAATCATGTGTATATATTTTATATTTTTAATTATTTGTTGAAGGACTGTATAATTCTTAGATCGTGGTTAGAGAAATCTTATCTAGAATGTCTACATATTTTCATTAAAAAGGAATCATGTATATATATTTGATATTTTTAATTATCTACTAAAGGACTATATAATTCTTAGATTGTGGTTAGAGAAATGTTATCTAGAATGTCTACATATTTTCATTAAAAAGGAATCATGTATATATATATTTGATATTTTTAATTATCTGTTGAAGGACTGTATAATTCTTAGATCATGGTTAGAGAAATTTTATCTAGAATGTCTACATATTTTCATTAAAAAGGAATCATGTATATATATTTGATATTTTTAATTATCTGCTGAAAGACTGTATAATTCTTAGATGGTGCTTACAAAATTTTATCTAGAATTCCTATAACATAGCGTTATTCATGTTCGATCCCTGGGTTAAGTCTGCAACCGTATGCGCATTTTGGAGTGCCTCTCCTCAAAATTTTCCCCTTCCTGAGATGTGCATTTTAGTAATCTGTCTATGCTCAATCAAAATGAATTTGCCCAACGACTTGATGTTTTACCTCAAATTTATTTTTTTTACCGGTCTTTTACTCAGCGAACCTTGACTCTTGCTCAATGCTTAAATAATTGTGCATCCTTCTGAACCTTCTGTCAGATTTGAGGTGACCTTCTCCGTTTGTGTGGAGGAATTTATATTTTCATTTTTCTCTTCTAAGTAGATGGATCTATACCGATGCTAAGATGGATCAGATTACTGAGAGAATAATATATTACTTCAGTGTCATCAACCACATCAACTCCTTGGGCTCCATACATATCCACGCGAAAGAACAGGAAATCCATTGTATCTAGAAGGATGTTAACTGTGCATATTAAGTGCAAAGAGTCTTATATTTACAGATATTATGCACACCATGTTATGCAACGAATAATTTTCGATTGACTGTATTCCTTATGGATAATCCCATAAACAATGTTCAATGCATGCAGGCCAAACTCCCCGCACGACTCTGACTGTTGAATTTATCCTTCGTTTTCATTTTAACAGAGGACCCAATGAATTTATCCTTCCTCTTGTTTTAAAAGACATCGATTTTAACCTTCCTTTTTGAAAAAAAAAACATACCCGAGTCGAACTATAATTCAATAAATTCCAACAATGTTTGTTTGATTTTATTGAATTTATAGCTGGATTTGTGTGTTGCTAGGATTTATAGTTGGAGTGGCATGTTTGTTTGAATTCATAGAATCGTGCTTCTTTAAAGTTGTAGTTCCATTTTTTGTTGGTTTAAATTATGGCTGGATTGTATGGTTGTTGAATTGAAGGTTGGGTATATCGACTCGTAGAGATTGGTGCACAATCAACACTTTTCTTCCAACCTTTTTCCATGGATCTGTTTTTTGTATTATCACCATTTCTCCCATGACATAATCTCCAGAAGGAGAATTCAACATGATAGGAAATATAACCCCAAGCGTTTACTACTTCCCTGTGTTTTGGGGGGAAAGTTATATCTCTTTGAAACGCCAATAAAAATTAGTGACTTTTACCTTGCCTTCATTCTCTGCGCTGGCCCCTAGGATTGGCCCAAAATGTCGTGTCTTCCTGGCGTTGAATTTCTGATTTATCTCTATGTCTTCCATGATTCGGTCAACGATTTACCTCCGAGATTTATCTCTACTAATGGAAAAAAATTGTGCCGTGAATTTCAATCTTCTTGGCGTTTTTCTTGTCGGGATTTATCTCTGCCTTTATTTTACCCTATATCTCTGCTTTACCTTGAGAGGGATTGCATATCCTCTTTTGTAGATGCGTTGTTCCTGCTGTGAGTTTGTGATTAATATTTGTCTGGGCATCGAGGAATCCCATGCTGTCTCCTCCCCCACCTCTACGTGATACCTGCTTGGTTTTTAGAGACTTGTTAACATGACTTAAATTACCACTTTTTATCTGTATTACCTTCTCTTTTTACCTAAATTTTATTCTAAATTAATCATTAATGTGGCTTGATTTTTAGTCCCTAGATGCCTTGGGAAGGGATTCCTGGAAACCATGTTACTTTCATTACAAGATTTGATGGTTAATGACCCTTAAATAAGTCACGATGCTCAATTAATGCATTTTCGTAAGATTCCTTTAAGGATGAAGTTAATTTTCGCATGTCACTTTTGAGACATTAGGGTCTAGCCTTCCCTGAATACTTGATTTTCCTTGCTACTCCATACTACTCTAAATCGAGATTCACCTTTTTAAAAGAAAAAAAAATAAAAAAACTTATGTTGGGTCATATTCTGAATATATTTTGAATCCTACTACTTTCCACATTAGTGTGCTCACAACCAACCACTCTTCCTTAATTATAATGGAGCTACTTATCTCAGTTGAATTCATGATTAAGTGTTTTAATCTCTTGCACCCCTGTAAATAAGGTATATTTATTTTACGCCATGAAAAAGGATGTATAGCTCTTTGAGTGTTTAGACTCTGTCGTGCCTGGTATGGAATGTGGTTTAAGATTGGTTACGAATTAGCTAAATCCTGCTCCTTTAATAAAGTTGATGTATGATGAATCTTCGTAGATAGTTTATTCTTGCACCTTGATTCGTTGATGTGGAATAATGCATTAATGGGATCGAAACCTTGTGCGGACTGATTTTAATGTATTGGATGATGTTATAATTGGACCTTTGCTCAACAAATTGTATGTCATAACGACAGTTTAAGTTTTTTATTTCTTGCTCCCTAGAATAAAAAGTTGGGTACTCTTGCGCAAAAGATGATGTGGATGCATGTTTGTTTAGATTTAGTTTATTTTTGGCGTGCATGAAATTAATATTTTGATTGATGGTTTTAAATTTAGTTTAACTCTTGTGTGCACTAAAATTTAAGGTATTTAATGATGTATTGTATAATGTTTAGATTGTCTTCTTGCGAGCAATTAAAAGTCAATGTAATGAATGGTTGTTGTTATTTAATTCGTACGCCGTGAAAGATTTGGTGTAATGAATGATTGATGTGTGATGAGTTAAGATAGTTGTTTAGCGTGCAACATGAGAATAAAGTGGTTAATTACCTTGTGCCTTATAAATTAAAGTTGATTACTCTTGCACCATTAATTGTATGTAGACAATTAATTGTTTAGGTATTTCAGCTCTTGTGGCAGTTAATATTTAGATAATTACATTTGCACCATGGATTATGCCATGATAAGGTAAAATATTATTGTTGCACTTGAATATTGATTATGTATGACTAGTTGTGATTGGATTGTTTGCGCACAATGATCATTATGTGAATACATTGATCTGGAAAATGGATCATGTTCTCACCTTGATAATCATGTTGATTATTTCTTGAATGATTCAATTGCGTGCCTGGAAGTTAAGTGAATATCGTTGCACCTTGATGATCGTCGACAATGTTGGTAATTATTCTGGTGTTTTATATTTTCCTAACACATTGAAAAGAATAAAAAAAATTGTTGGTTGTACGTCGCTTATGTGTCGTGACGGCAGGGTTGTTACATATGGTATCATAATGGGTTTAACCCTGTGACCGTGGATAGCCACACCTTCCACTGTATTAAACCCTTTATTAAAAAGTCATCTCTCTTAAAACATTTAACCTATCCTTTCGATAGTTAGGGCTAGAGGACACCGCCGAGATTCACAGTGTGGTGCGAGGGAAGGAGGTGTGACGCCTCTATAAGTGCCCATGCCCTAGGAGTCTAACCCCTAAGCAGAGGAACAAGTCCTTGGGCAAGATTCGATTGCAGTAAAGAATTTGGATGGTCTGACCAAGTCCTTCGAGGGAAATGTTGAAGGCCTTGACTAACCGTCTCTACTAAGATGAGTCTAGGGTGCATGTACCCCTAAGGATCCACAACACACCCCAGCCAATATTGGTAGTATTCATGGAGAACTCTAGAAGATTAAGTTCCCGAGTTCACAAGTGCCACGGATGGCTCAGCCTCCAAGGCATGGCTCGATAACAGGGTGATGTGCTTCGTGCTTCGTAGTTACGACCTCCAACACAAAGGTTCACATTGTGGTCTTCAGCTAAAAGGGGAGCGCTCTTCTATGGTGGAAGATACTGCTACCTCATCTAGACATGGTCGTTGAAGCCGTGTTATGTGAACAATTCGAGGAGTGATTCCGAGAGAAGTAATCGTAAGAGGAACTCATTGAGTGCCAGCTCGATGAGTTCAACACCTTACGATAAGGTGGTCGTATGGTGTCTTATTGTGAGACAAGACTATGGATCTACTTCTGTATGACCTGCATATGAACACGAAGAAGATGGATATCATAAAGTTCGTGATTGGCCTTAACTCCAGATTTCGTGTGAAGGTGAGGATCGAAATGCCTCAGACATTGCACGATGCAGTCTAGTAGGCCTCATAGATAGGAAAGAATTGACCGTGGGAGTTAGGGAAGGACTCCTCCAAGACCGTCTAGAATGACGACATATGGTGCACAGTAACATTAGATGCCAACCATAAAATGCATCTTGGTATCAAGATACGTCTCTATAACCTTTGTTTATGGTACCAAGATGATGCATTCCTTAAAACAAAACTCCCTATAGGGGACCATCACTTCAACAACAACAACGATTGAGCTTGTTCAGCGAAATCTACCAGGGTTTTAGGCTGGCGGGCCAACAACTACTACTTCAAGGACCTAGGGTAGTAGACTGAAGACCGGATGCTAGACATGTGGAGAGCCACATTACCAGCGCGGTTGTCGAGTTCAGAGGGCCAGAACAGTCGAGTCAACAAGACACACTACCATTGTGAAGATGGGCAAGCCCCATAGGATTAATGATCGCGGTAAATAACCACCAGGCTGAGCACCAGTCCACCGTGCTTGAGGAGTCAGGTACCATCACCAAACATACTTTTAGTAATTGTTAGACCCTGGTACTATAAAGAGATTTAATTCTAGTATCACATTGAAGGGATTTAGGTGAATGTATTAGACAAGACGAGTTTAGATTCACCGATATGGCTTCATGTTCCAACTAGATGTTTGGAGGAAGGGGTATGAACTATCACTTTGATCTTGGGATAGTGTAATGAAGTATGACCTACATCACGATCTTAAGATATTATGACAACATGATCAGTATGGACTAGTCAGAATCGCATGATGTGATACTCAACGGTAAGATGAGGTGGTTGAGTTGGACCGATGATGAAGAATAGAGAAGTGTGATTGTAGGAAGAAAAAAGGGAGTATCCCCGAGGTTCAATTCTTCCCTACATCTATAAGAGAGCATGCGCAAGCATTCAATTTATATGCATACTTAGCACTGAATGTCAAGGGCATGGCGTAAGGATTAGAAGACCTTCTGATAGTATGAGAGTTTGCGGACGTGATTCCTAGAAGAATTGCCAGGTGTGTCTCCCAAAGCCAAGATGGAATTTCCCATCGACCTAAAACCTGGAACTGAACCAATGGCAAGAAATCCTTATCGGATATCGACCCCTGAGTTACAGGAGTTGAAAGTGCAACTGAAGGAGTTGTTGGACCTAGGACTTATACATCCAAGTGTATCATCTTGGGGTGCTCCTGTTAATTTCATACATGAGAAGGATGGTTCATGGAGACTCTACTTGACTACCATCGAGTATTCCTTGATGACATTTTGATATATTCTCGGATAACGAAAAATCATGGAAAACATTTATGTTTGGTACTACAGTGTTGTGAGAGAAAAATTACGAGAAGCGGTCACAATGTTATCAAGGATTCATTGCTTTGATCTTATGCGAAGCTCATAGAGCAGTGTACATGGATCATCCATGAGTCATGAAGATGAGGATAGACCTTAAGCCTGTATTCTTCTGGAAGGGATAAAGACAGACATCATCAACTGCATCAAGAGATGTATAGAAGGTTGGTTGGTGAAGAATGAACATAGACATCCGACAAGATTTCTATTGCCACATGCTATTCTGGAATCGAAATGGGGGGGTCATTTCGATGGAATTCATTGGGGAAATTGTCGCTAATGGAAAGGAGGCATGACACTCTGATGAAGAGTTCACATTTTTTCCATGTGCATACGACGCATCAGGTGCTAGGTATAGCTAGATTTTATATGAACAATATTTTGAGACTTCCATATGTACGAAAATATCCATATCCTATTAGGGAATCGATGTGCAAGACCATTTCGGATGAGTTCCCAAGAGGCCTTGGGAACCCCACATAATTTGGGAGGTTTTTGTTGCGTATGCATGTGTCGAACCAACATAAATGTTAGGAATAGTTCATGCCACTGGTAGAGTTGGCTTACAACAACAGTTATCAAAGCACCATTAATATGGCGCCAGGTGAGTCTCTTTATAGGCAACTTTTTCAGACAACTTTGAGTTGGGATCGACTCAAGGATGGGGTCCTGGTAGGACTAGAAATGATCCAAGATTTGAAGGAACAGATACCAAGGATACGAAAGTGGAGGAAAGAAGCGTAGGATCGACATAAGGGTTTGTTGATGCGTAACCCATCGACCATAATTATAAAGGGCCTAAAGGCTAGTCGCACCTCATTATTTGAGGCATTTCATGGTAATTATCTTGTACTTGTGTGTGAATTTAGTTAAATGATCCTACACATGATATTGACTGATTTTTTGGCAGATATTAGGTGAGGGTATGCTTACGGCAGAGCCAATCCTCCTTCTGGACCATCGCATTTGACAGATATGGCATCAAATTTTTGATCAGGTCAAGGTCCAGTGGCACAATTATAGTCCACATGCAGCTACCTGGGAGGATGAATATGATATGCATCAACAGTTTCCATTGTTGTTGATAGCTAGACATTTAGATATCGTTAGATACTTTATTTCAACACTTTTGTATTGTGAAACTTTGCAACAAAGTTTAAAACAAGAGGGGGTGTATGTAACATCCCGCTCTTGCGTGCACCTGATGTGACTTATTCCTTGAGGAAACTTCCGTGCAAGTGATCCAGTTCATTATATGATTGACTGCTTAGCTTATGGATTTTGATGTTGAGACTGTGGATTATGATGTCATGTTATGTTAAGTTATTTCTATATAGACGAGTGTTATTGAATGGATTCTCCTAAGTGTGTAGGACTCTAAACAGATTGAGGATGTCGATACCATCGATGGACCTCCTTGGACTCTGGATCAAGTCAGGGAGTGGATTGTTATGGTTTGATTATTTTTGTTATTGGATATGTGACATATGACTGGTATATTATGATGTTGATTATGGATCGCTGACATGTTTCGTTGATGGATGTAGGCTTACAATTTCTTTCTAATTAGACTCACATTTGGAGTAAAGGGGTCCTGTACGATAACCAAATATATTGAGGGAGAGGTGTGGCAGCAACCATGCCACAATCTACTAGCACTCTCACCGTGGCCCAAACTGTAGGTTAACAATTACCTAGTTTGAGAGATCCACAATGTCGTGAAAGTAGAATCTGACAGTCACTCATGAATATTCTAAGGGGCGTGCAACAAGGAAGGGTCCGTATTCCTTAGAGGCCCTTAGTCTCCCACAAGGTCACCTGATGGGGTATTGACTCCAAGGGATTGACCTCTACCAAAATCAGTCAAAAGGAGAGTGTCACCCTGGGAGAATGTATTGCTTCTTGAAGGGAACGTCGCATAAATGAAACATGAATGGAGGCGAGTGGCACCCTTGGAGCACGTAGTGCATATTGAAGGGAACATCGCGGTTTTAACACTGGTGAGTCGATAGAAGAGAAGGCAGATGCTAGACCAGACACTCTCCATAACCTGCACTCAGTGAATTCAGGTAGAACGTAGAGGACGGATGATCAAGTGCCTCTAATGGCTTACGTGGAGGAACTAATCTCGGAGGAACTCATTCAAATCCCTCCAGAGTCCCTTCTCTTCATTGTTCCAGAGAATTGACAAGCCTTAAGCGATTTCTCCATAGAAGACACTAAGATAGCCACTGCGACTCATCACGACACCAACACCATTGAGGAGGAGGTAGAAGAGGTCCACATCTGCATAGTTGAGGACGAATTCCTGGAGGAATTCATCCATATGGCCTCTCAGGATGCTCTACTTTCATAAGGCTATGATATTTCCAGTGCCACAACGAAGGATGGGAACCCTGGGAAAGAGGCATGTGCACAGGGATGGCGCGCAATGACGAAGCATAAGGATCGAGGAGTGCAAGATGCTACAGGAGAGGCTGTGGAGGGTCCGGGTGGCACAATGATTGAAGGTGGAAAGGTCCTTGCACCACCTCCTATATCAATTGCATCGGAACCATGGCACATGCCCCCACCCTTCTTCCACATGGAACAATTGGAATTAGTGTTTGATTTGAGGAGCCAAATGGCAGATCAGGTTCATTGTGGCACATTCAAGCACCGACGCATCAATATGATGTATGAAACATTCTCTAATGCACGAGTGAGGAAAAAAACGTCTGACATGTGCAAGATGTTTTTCCCTAACAACAAAGAACAAACCACACAACACAGACCCTGTCAAAGCTACGTATGATGCTAACGGGTAATTGCATGGCTTAGAGTTCTTTCTGGTTCTGGTTTGATGTCAGTATTAACCCTTTTTGGTTCATTTCTAGGTTCAGTCTGGTTTCAATTATAGTTTTAATAGTTAATGTAAATACTATAGGGTATCACCTGCCCTGGTTTCCTCTTGGCAGGGCAGATGGTGGACCACCTTTTTTATACATGGCCATCCTCGGCTGCTAGTTGTCTCGGTTTTTGCTAATTCAGTGGAACAATTGGTAGCCTATTGAGATATGTTATTTTTGGATGTGAAATGCTATAATAGGATCTGCCTCTCTCTTTTNATATATAATTTCCATAAAAAAATAAAATATGCTAAACCTAGTGAAATTAAAGCCTATGTCTAAATAGGGTATGAGGTCTAAACATTAATCAATGCATTACTAAATGGGGGATAGAGAAAAATAAAATTGAGAATTTAAGGGAGAATTAAATTATCTAAAAAATTAATTGTTTTCTATGTGCAAACTTGCTAATTAAGAACTTAGACCAAAAAGGGGAAACTTAAATACAAAAGGATTTTGGAACATAGAAGGGAATCTAGTCTAGAAAACTTTCCAATTTCGAACTCAAATAAGCTTTCAGAAAGGCGTCAGTCATTAAGGGAATGTGAGTGAATAAATAGACATCGAGGAGCATTTTTAGGAACACTCTTAGGTGGGTGAGGGAAATTGAAAATTTAAATTAATTAATTAAATGAATTTTTGGTGCAACTTAGGGATCTGGTGACAAGTGTACTAGGGAGAATATTTCCTAATAAATTTTTAACAAAATTAATTTAATCTGCAAATGGAAAGGTCACTAAGAAGAAATCTATAAAATAGAAGGCAGAGGAGAGGAATAGATCAAGACTGGTATGTGTAAGGTTCAGTTGTCGGAATATTTCTTGACTGATTTTTTTTGTCGGAGTTGGGATAACCAACTTAGATAGAGAGTGGTAGCTCGACCTTGCGAGGTGAGCAGAGTGATATATTTTTCTATGGTTTTTGTGTGCATGGCCCCTTTGCCGCTCAAGGGACTCAGGGGGTAGAAGAGTATCCCTAACGTTGGCTTGGAAGTATCGTTGAGGTCTCAATGGTTATCAAACTCATCGACGGGAGGATCGCTAGTTGACAAAGAACATCTCCAAGCCTAGTTCGTTGGTGGCGGTACTCTCATAGAGATTTTATCTAGAATGTATATACATTCTTCATTAAAAAGAAACCATGTATAGATGTTTTTATGTATTTTTCATTAAAAATGAATCATGTGTATATATTTTATATTTTTAATTATCTGTTGAAGGACTGTATAATTCTTAGATTGTGGTTAGAGAAATTTTATCTAGAATGTCTACATATTTTCATTAAAAAGTTATCATGTATATATATTTGATATTTTTAATTATTTGTTGAAGCACTGTATAATTATTAGATAGTGGTTAGAGAAATTTTATCTATAATGTCTACATATTTTCATTAAAAAAGAATCATGTATATATATTTGATATTTTTAATTATCTGTTGAAAGATTGTATAATTATTAGATCGTGGTTAGAGAATTTTATCTAGAATGCTTACAACATAGCGTTATTCATGTTCGATCCCTGGGCTAAGCCTGCAACCGTCTGCGCTTGTTGGGGTGCTTCTCCTCAGCTTTTCCCCCTTAGTGAGCTCTACATTTTAGCAAGTTGTCTCTGCTAAAGAAAAACGAATTTTCCCAACGACTTGATCTTTTACCTCAGCTTTTATTTATTTTTACCCATCTTTACTCAACGAACTTTGTCTCTTTCTCAACGCTTAAATAATTGTGGATCCATCTGAACCTTCCCTCAGATTTGAGGTGACCCTGTGGGTTTGTGTGGAGGAATTTAGATTTTCATTGTTCTCTTCTAAGTAGATAGATCTATATTGATGCTAAGATGGATCATATTACTGAGAGAATAATATCTTACCTCAGTGTCATCAACAACCCTGTTTCCTTGAGCTCCATAGCTATCCATGTTAAAGAACAAGCAAGTCGTTGTATCTAGAAGGATGATAACAATGCATATTAAGCACAAAGAGGATGATATTTACGGATATTATGCACACCATGTTATGCAACAAATACGTTTTGATTCACTGTCGACCTTATGGATAATCCCATAAAAAATGTTCAATGCATGTAGGCCAATCTCCCCGCACGACTCCAACCGTTGAATTTATCCTTCATTTTATTTTTAACATAGGACCCAATGAATTTATCCTTCCTCTTGTTTTAAAAAGACATCGATTTTTAAATTCCTTTTTGAAAACAAAACATACCCGAGTCGAACTATAATTCAATAAATTCCAACAGTGTTTGTTTGATTTTATAGAATTTATAGCTGGATTTGTATGTTGCTGGGATTTGTAGTTGGAATGGTATGTTTGTTTGAATTGATAGACTCGTGTTTCTTTAAAGTTGTAGTTCTCTTTTTCATTGGTTTAAATTATTTGTTGAATTGACGGTTGCGTATCTCAACTCATTGAGTTTGTTGCACAATCAACACTTTGCTTCCAACCTTTTTCCACGGTTCTGTTTTTCGTATTATCACCATTTCTCCCATCACATAATCTCCAGAAGGAGAATTCAGCATGATGGGAAATATAACCCCAAGCGTTTACTACTTCCCTGTGTTTTGGGGGAAAAGTTATATCTTTTTGAAACGCCCATAAAACTTAGCGACGTTTTCCTTGCCTTCCTTCTTTGTGTTGTCTCCTAGGATTCGTCCAGAATATCGTATCTTCCTGGTGTTGGATTCCTGATTTATCTCTTAATATTCCATGATTCTTTCAATGATTTACCTTCGAGATTTACGTCTGCTAATGCCCAACAATTGAGCCCTGAATTTTGTTCTTCTTGGCAATTTTATTATCGGGATTTATCTATGCTTTTTTTTTACCCTATATCTCTTCTTTACCTTGAGAGGGACTGCGTATCATCTTTTTTTGGATGTGTTGTTCCTGTTGTGTGTTTGCGATTAATATCCTGTCCGGGCATTGAGGAATTCCATGCTCTCTCCTCCCCCATCTCTGCTTGATACCCACTTGGTTCTCAGAGACTTGTTAACATGACTTAAATTAGCCCTTTTGATCTATATTACCTTCTCTTTTTACCTAAATTTTATTCTAAATTAATCATTACACGTGCCTTGCTTTTTAGTCCCTACATGTCTTGGGAAGGGACTCTTGGAAACCATGTTACATTCATTACAATATTTCATGGTTAATGACCCTTAAATAAGTCATGATGCTCAATTAATGTATTTACACAAGGTTTCTTTAAGGATGAAGTTTATTTGGAAGTGAAATTCGAATCTGAAGATAAGGCAATTTCATTATTGTGTTTTTTTCCTGATTCATGGGATCACTTTGTTACCTCTATTAGTTTCAGTTCAACAGAAAGTATTGAGTTTGGTGTTATTGTTGGAGATTTATTGTCTGAGGAAACACAGAAGAAATCCAATTTTGAAACCTCTACATCTAAGGCAATGGTGGTCAGAGGAAGACTTAAGGAAAGATGACATATTCAAAGGGATTTCTCTCGATCAAAGTTGAAGGGAAAGCAGGGAAAACTTAAGTGTTGGTTTTGTGGAAAATATTGATGCCTAAAGAAGGATTGTTGAATGAGACAACAAGCCTCCAAATAAGACTCTCCAAAATAGATGAAGGAAGCAAATGCAATCGAAACAGGTTCAGCAATAGGTTCAGGTATGACTGGTGAAGTTTTATTAATTAGTATTGGTTCACGTCATGATCAATAGTGGTTATTAGATTTAGGTGCTTCAAATCATATGTTTCTTCATAGACACTGGTTTGTTACTTGCCAATCTATATATGATTGAATAGTTTACGTGGGAAATGATATCTCGTGTAAAGTTGTGGGAAT
This sequence comes from Picea engelmannii, assembly GCA_009831015.1. Classification (NCBI taxonomy): domain Eukaryota; kingdom Viridiplantae; phylum Streptophyta; class Pinopsida; order Pinales; family Pinaceae; genus Picea; species Picea engelmannii. The sequence goes on along the minus strand of ML778657.1, from coordinate 896,179 downwards.
TGGTAGCATTCGAATTAAGATGTTTGATGGATCATGGAATTGTTAAAATACTAACTAATGTGAGACACGTACCTGACCTTAGGAAGAACCTAATATCTTTGGGAGTCTTAGACACTAGAGGATATAAAAGTATTGTTCAAGGTGGAGTTATGAAGGTATACAAAGGAATCCTACTGGTTATGAAAGTGAAGAATGTTGGGTACATGTTTCTGTTAAAAGGAAGAATTGAGTCAGATCATGTGACAACAGTATCTAAGAACAACAATGATTTTGTTCGACTTTGGCATCAACGGTTGGGCCATATGAGCAAAAGTGGATTGAAGGTATTATCTAATAGCAAGTTACTTCCTAGTCTAAATTATTTAAAGTTATAGTTCTGCAAGCACTGTATTTATGGAAAACATAATAGAAGAGATTTAAAACTGGAAGACACACCACTCAAGGAATCCTTGATTATATCCATTCTCATGTTTTGGGACCATCCCCTACTATTTTGTATGGAGGATCATCATATTTTGTTACTTTTATAAATGATTTATCTAGGAAGGTGTGGATCTATATGTTGAAAAGAAAGGTTGGTGTGTTTACTATTTTCAAGTAGTTTGGAGCTTTAGTGGAAAAGAGCACTCATAGGTCCATTAAATGTTTAAGAACTTATAATGGTGGTGAATTTACATCAATGGAATTTGATAAATATTGCAAGGATTTTGGGATTGATAGGCATAAAACCACTGATTATACTCAGAAAAATGGATTTGTTGAATGTATGAATAAGAATCTTCTAGAGAGAGCAAGGAGTATGCTTAGTAATGCCAACTTGTAGCAGGAACTGTGGGCAGAAGCAGTAAATACAACTTGTTATCTGGTGAATCGATCACCATCAACAACAAATAGAGTGCAATATTCCTGAAGAGGTATGGACAGGTCACCCTTGTAATTATTCTAATATTAAAGTATTTTTTTGTGAAGCCTATGCTCTAATTTCGAAACATCAATGTTCTAAACTAGATCCAAAATAAAAATGGCTTATCTTTGTTGGATATGGTGATGGTATTAAGGGGTACAAGTTGTGGAATCCTACTGTCTACAAGATCACCATTAACAAAGATGTAATATTTGATGAATCATCTCTCATCAAATCAGTTGTAGATGTTCAAATGAAACAGGAAGAAGTAACTAAGTATCAACAGGTTTAGTTTGAAACCAGTTCAAATACAGATGAAAGTGAACATGAACAAGTTTCTAAATATGTTCATGAAGAGTTTCATGTAGAGTAAGACATGGTTGATGATAACAATCAACAGAATGTGGATGAGCCACAAACTTCCCTAAGGAGGTCTACCGGGTCAGAAATCCTCCAAGAAGGTATGGTGATTTTGTTTTGTCAGTTTCTTTAAGAACTAATGATGATGAACCTTTGTGATATTAGGAAGCTATGAAGGGTTCTAACAGTGATAAATGGAAAGAAGAAATGAAGAATGAAATGAAGGCATTAGAGAGAAATGCCACATGGGACCTAGTAGAACTTCCAAGAGACAAGAAAACTATAGGTTGCAAGTGGGTCTACAAGATGAAGAAGGGTGTTGATGATAAGGTGGAAAGGTACAAAGAAAGGCTAGTTGCGAAAGGATATTCTGAGAAAGAAGGTATTGACTTTCATGAGATTTTTTCACCAATTGTTAAAATCGTTTCAGTTAGAAGTATGTTAGCATTGGTTGCATTACTTGATTTGGAGTTGGAGTGGCTAGATGTTAAGACTGTTTTCTTACATGGAGATTTCAATGAGGATATTTACATGGAACCAACCTGAAGGGTTTGTTTAGAATCGCAACAAGAAACAAAAACAAATCATTGTATGTTCTGAGGTAATCGCCAAGACAATGGTACAAGAAATTTGACTCTTTCATGGTGAGCTAGAATTATACAAGGAGTGAGTATGATCATTGTGTCTACTTTAAGAAATTGAATAACGAAATATTCATTATCTTAGTATTGTATGTTGATGATATGATTTTACAAAGAGAAAGAATAACTTATATCAACAGGTTAAAGGCTCATATGGCTAGGACATTCGACATGAAAGATCTAGGAGCAACAAGGCAGATTTTGGGCATGGAGATATTCAGAGACAAGAGGAATGGTAAGCTTTGGTTGTCACAACAGAACTATGTTGAGAAGATGCTTTTGAGGTTTGGTATGAACTAAGTGAAACCAATTTGAGGCACTTTGGCTTCCCATTTTAAGGTTTCTTCAAGTTTATGTCCTAGTACAAAAGAAGAAAAGGAATATATGTCTCGAATACCATATGTTAATGCAATAGGAAGTCTAATGTATGCAATTGATAGTATAAATCTAGAAATTTTACATGCAGTTGGGGTTGTCAGCAGATATATGAAAAATTTAGGTAAAGAGCACTAGGCAACAGTGAAATGGGTGCTTTGGTATCTCACGGGCACAAGTAAATACTGTATCACTTATAACAATGGTTGTGAATTAGTTTATGGATATGTTGATTCTCATTTTACAGATGCTTTGGGCAAGAGAAGGTCGACTTCAGGGTATGTCTTTACTCCTTCCGATGAATCTATTAGTTGGATGTCAAAGTTATAGAACATTGATGCTTTATCCACTACAGAAGCAGAATACGTAGTCTCTTCACATTCTTGCAAAGAGGCAGTTTGGTTGAAAGGCTTGTTTGGTGAGTTTGGAAGGTTGCAGGACAAAGTAAAGTTACTTTGTGATAGTCAAAGTGCTATTCACTTGGCTAAGAATCCAACCTACTATAGTAAAACAAAACATATACCTATCAAGTACCATTTTGTAAGACAGGTCATCGATGAACGTGGAGTCTCTCTTGAGAAAGTGCATACAAAAGATAACTGCGCAGACATGTTCACAAAACTAGTACTTTTAGAGAAGCTATGATGGTTCTTGGATTCTCTTGGCTTGCACAAAAGGTGATGAACAAAAGGAATGAGCAAGGTATCAGGTTAATTGTTGGCAAGGTGGAGATTGTTGGGATTTGGTGACAACAAATTACTCCAATGATGGATTTGGATCCTAATATTCTGCATTGGTTGCAACTAAATAGACCAAGTTAGAATATGGATAGGAATGCATTAAATGAATTAGTTTCTTGTGTAAATTACTATAAATTTGTGTATGCCCGTAGATGACACAAAGTGAGAGATGTATGAGTGAAGTTGTTCTAATATCCATGATCTAAATAAGAAGACAACACCTATGCTTGGTGGACTTAGCCCAACATTTTGGTGAACCACATGAAATATTTGTGTTTCTTATCTGTGTGGTTGATGATTATCATATGTGAATTGTGTTTACTGCATTTTCAATTCTAATGCAGATCCCCTACCTCAGCAGCGTCCACTGACCTCTCGGTCTCTGGATCGATCATCTTCTGAGCCAAAATGGCATAGGCCTTGAGAAATTTTATGCACGCGCTTAGCTTTCAATGCTCTTCTCTGTTCTGAACCAACACACCTTTTGTGTTTTGGGGTTTCGGGACTCCTGCATGTGAGCTCTCCCAGACTCCTTTTCCTTCCAACTCTCGGTATCCGAAACACAGTACGTGAGACCTTCCACTGATCTCTTTCCATTGCCCACCTGGCAACTTGAAAGTGCACTTCTGCCCACCTGACAGTTTACGAGATCCTCTGTTAATATCATACCATTTCCCACCTGGCAATATGAACTTCCATGGTTGTCCTCCTGATAGTCTATGAGATCCTCCAATGACCTCATTTCATTGCCCACCTGGCAATTCGAAATTTCATCCCTGCCCTCATGGAAGTTTATGAGATATGAAACTGATCCCTCTTCCTCATCACTGAGGGGTTCTCCCACTTCTGGCTCACAGATGCAACCCAACTCTGTGTCACTGAGGCTTTCAGCATATCTCAACCACTTCTTCAACTCTTATTGTTGTTTCCTGGCCAACAAATTTTGAACAGGCCATTTGGCTTTCCTGTTCAGAGGCCATTCGTACCTCCAGTGTACTTTTGCCTCTTGTTGTACCTTCAATGTCAATTGTTCCATTCTCACTCTTATCTCAGCGAGTTCTTTGTCAATATCTTTTTTACTCATATTTTGGTGGTCTCCTCTTCCACCATGCTCATGGCCTTCAGTAGCCATTTCCATCTTTCACCTGCCCTCCTAGAAAGCGTATGGATCACTCTATGTCTGAGAGCATCTCCATGTCCTCCTACAACTCGCTTGGCTGTCTATTGACTATTGCACACCTACAAACAATCACCATAGAGCATTAACACCCTCCTTCTTTCGCCTACTATATACAGATGAATCTCTGCTTTTGATTCCACTTGATCTTACCATAATTTATCCCACTGTCTCTCCTTTGTCTGTGAACAAAGTAACAGTCTCCTCTTTCTCTTTTGTCTGAAATCTATAGAGAAAAATCTGCTCTGATACCACTTGATGGTGTGTATCAAAGTATTTTATTTAGCTACTCTATCTCCCTCTGCTTCAAGTCTACAGACAGAAAGTGGCTCTGATACCACTTGATGCTATCAGACTATATCCCTTCACAGTCCTCCTCTTGTCTATGATATGCAAACAAATAATCTGTCAGCTCTAATACCACTTGATGGTGTGTATCAGAGTATTTTCTTTATCTACTCTGTCTCCTTCTGCCTGCAGTCTACAAATAGAAAGTGGATCTGATACCACCTGATGTAGACCCCCTACCTCAACAAGGTCCACTAACCTCCCGATCTCTGGATCGATCTTCTTCTGAGCTGAAATGGCTCTTCGAGCTCTTGCTGGAACCTTTTGAATGAATCCACAAGTCGCTTTGTCCTCTGGCATAGGCCTTGAGAAAACCTGTGCATGCACTCAACCTTCGGCGGTCTTCTATGTTTTGAACCAACACACCTTTGGCATTTTGGGGTTTCGGTTCTCCTACATGCAAGATCTCCTAGACTCCTTGTCCTTCCAATGCTCGGTATCCAAAACTTCGGAAAGGTCTTAATGACTCTGGGTCCTCCCTTATCCTCTGAATGTTTTCGGGTTTTCGTGTTTCTCGATTTTGCGATTTTGGCTGCAACGATTCTAGGTCCTTCGAACTCCCAGACCCCGGAATGCCGAAATCTACCCGTGACCATGGTCCGGTTATTTGGGATTTCGGAATTCACAATTTCATGATTCCGACTGCAAACGGTTCTTGGTCCTTAAACCTCCCGGGTCCCAAAACTCCCAAATACTACCCCTTGAGAGAACCTTTTTGGGTTTTCCTCGAACCTTGACCACTCACCACATGTCCCCTTGATGAAAGATCCCGATGCTTTCGCAATTTCGTGAGCTGGGACTTCTTGTCTCACGACTCCTTCCCCTCGAACTCCCGGTGTCCGAAACGCTAAAAAGGGATTGGATCTTTGACACCTGTCCTACAAAATGGATGGCCCCGATGCTTTCGAGACTTGACGAGTCCTCTTCCCTATGTTGTTATGAAGATTAAACCCCTCGCACCTCCTTCTGGATCCAACGGCTATCGGTCCTTGGTGCTAGATCTGACGACCCAGATCCTTCTTCCTGTGCACCTCCTAGGGACTCAACCCTGTGCATGTATCCTTGATCCAACGGATCTCAAGCCACTGCGCTCCAGATCCGGTGGCTGGTGTGATTTTGTGAACTAGGAGTTCGCGATGCAGTGACTCCAAAATCCCTTGCTGCTCCAAACCCCGAACTCTGAAATAGTGAAATTCGAACATGAGATTTTGGGATTTTGCGAACCGGGAGTTCGCAATGCAGTGACCCCCAAATACATTGCCGCTCCAAACCCTGAACTCTGAAAGTGTGGATATCCAAGGGTTTAAACCCCCTACGCCTTCACTTGATCCAACGGTTGTCGGGTATTGGCATTAGATCTGACGATTCAGATCTATCCTCCTTGTGCTCTCTCCTCCTGTGTGCCTGGACGTAGATTCGACAGTTCATATCTTTCTTTCCAGTGCCGATCCAACGGCAGCTGTGCTCCTCCTCCTGAGCTTGCTCCTCTTCCCTTCCCTTGGAATAAATTCGATGCTCGAAGGTCTTGGCCTTCGATACTTCCCTTGCGAGCTCGGTTCCTTTGGGTCTCATCTGCGTTATAGAAATGCTCCCCTTCCTGAGCTTTGTCAACTCAGAGACCTTGAAAGGTTTTCTATGTGCACGTTCTTCTCGCACTTTCTCTTCTGAGCTTATGGGATTGGGACAAGTCCACTCTTTCACACTCCTAGTGCTACTGATTATTTCTCTAAACTCAGATCTGAGAAGTTTTCTTGGAAAGAAAACTCCCTACGCCCACCTGATGTTCTTCTGCTCGATGCGCACCTTACAGAGCTTATAGAGTATTCAGCAACTCTGTGAGTGTCTTCTCTTCGACACTTCCCTTTTCCTCAGATATCGAAATAGAGTTCTCTGGTGCACTCTATGCACTTGCTCAATGCCCTCTTGGCAGAGCTCTACAGAACCTTTAGTAGTTTTGTCTTCCCTGAACTCGAAACAGAGTTCCTTCCTGTGCACCCCTTCACCTCTATTGATGAAGCTTCAACGCTATCACTCTTGAGTTTTCCTAAGGTTACCTTACCTATGTCAACGTAAATCTTGCAAACTATGTGCACTCCTTGCACTCAAAAATTTGAAGACAGGAAGAAATTGAAACTTATGCAATTCTTCACCAGTTATGCATTTAAAACATGAAATGCATAAATCTAACTTCTTTTCTATTAATCTGTATGTCTATACAAATGTTTACAAAGGCTGGACTATAATAAGTCTTAGCTCTCTCTTGGTACCTGTCTTCTCTGGTCTCTCCTCCTAACTCTCTACTCTCATTTCTTCCTACAAAATGAGGGCTCCCATGAGCTTATCCTCAACCACCGTCTCTGAGATATCGCTATCACAGAGCGGCACCTAGGGATACATTACATAAATGGATGTCACAAACCTGAATGATATGGACTTAGCTACAGGTAAACATTAAAAGAAACCTCAACCACAACTTTCTCAAAGGCATCGTCTGGCATTAAAGGCCTTACAATAATTTATTGAAATTTCAAATTTCAAAATTGAGAGGGCTGCGCCTCTCCCTTTCTCCATTAAATGCATGTTGTATGTGTTGGCTGGCTAGTATGCTGCTAACATGGAGCGATGCTCCTGCATCATACTCCTCAACTGGAAAAATCATGTTCTCTTGATCATGAGCTCCTCTTCTCCAGTGTTGAAATCCACCTAAATCCCAAACTTTCCCTTGGAGTTGTTCATCTGCTCTTCTCTAGCTGTGCTGCTGCTTCTGCTTCTTCTTCCCTACTGCTCTCGTAGGCTTCCTTCTGCTCATCTTTCCTTTGCTGACTACTTCTTGTCTTCACCTCGACATCAGCCTCCTGATCTCTTCAATTACCTCATCCAGCTACTCCAATGGCTAGCTCTTTGTATGCAATCTTCTTTGTTGCACTTCTATCTTCTCATTGAGTAGATCTGCTCGATCTCCAATGCTATCTTTATTTACCTTTGTGGCACTGAGTGGACACTCTGTTGCAGACTCCAGCTCCGTAGTCTCCTCACTTAACTGTTGCTCAGTTCCTTCTTGTGGCAGTTATGCTGTTGTCATTCCTCCTACTGGCATACTTCCAACTTCTTCTAGCTTCTCCCCACGCTAGTATGTTCCACTACCTACTTCCAACTTAGCCTGTTGGATGTGCAAACTTTGCACCATCACCCTCCTTTCCAGGGCTTCCAATTCTTCACACAGGTCAGCAAAATCCATGCTGTCTACTTCCTCTTCTTCTTCTTCTTCTTCTGCAGCTTCCAGTACTGCAGTGATTTCCTGTCCATCTTCCTGGATGAAAATTTTGAGCCATTCTGTTGAATTCTCATCTTCTTCTTCTTGGGCAACCATTAGTATCTGCTCCATTTCTTCCTCCATGATAGTTTCTGTTGGCTATCCTCCTCCTGTTGGTGCATATACAACACATGCTCTAGCCTCAACTAGGCTAATTGGTAGGAACACCTCTATTCCTCCAATGATCATAATTATCTTCTGATTCTCTCTTGTCATCACTCCTTGCTGATCTGAACCCTTCTCTGAGTTCATGAGACTTTTAGACAGTCTCATCTCTTTTCCCTTGCCCACCTGGAAATTTGGGAATTTTCTGTTGCCCACCTGGTAGTCCATGAGATCATCTGATCCCATCTCATTTCCCACTTGGCAATCTGAACTTTCACCACTGCCCTCTTGGCAGTACACGAGACCTTCCATTGATCTCTTTCCATTGCCCACCTGGCAACTTGAAAGTCCACTTCTGCCCACCTAGCAGTTTATGAGATCCTCTGTTAATATCATACCATTGCCCACCTGGCAATATGAACTTCTATGGTTATCCTCCTGACAGTCTATGAGATCCTCCAATGATCTCATTTCATTGCCCACCTGGCAATTCAAAATTTCATCCCTTCCATCCTGGCAGTTTATGAGATTTGAAATTGATCCCTCTTCCTCATCACTGAGGGTTTCTCCAACTTCTGGCTCACAGATGCAACCCAGCTCTGTGTCACTGAGGCTTTCAGCATACCTCGGCCACTTCCTCAACTCTTGTCATTGTTTCCTAGCCAACAAATTTTGAGCAGGCCATTTGGCTATCCTGTTCAAAGGCCATTCGTACCTCCAGTGTACTGTTGCCTCCTGTTGTACCTTCAATGTCACATGTTCCATTCTCGCTCTTATCTCACTAAGTTCTTTGTGAATCTCTGCTTTACTCATCTACTATTGGTCTCCTCTTCCACCATGCTCATGGCCTTTAGTAGCCATTTCCATCTTTCACCTGCCCTCCTGGCAAGCGTATGGATCACTCTACGTCTAAGAGCATCTCCATGTCCTCTGACAACTCGCCTGGCTATCTATTGACTATTGCACACCTGCAAACAATCACCACAGAGCATTAACACCTTGCTTCTTTCACCTAATATATATAGATGAATATCTGCTTCTGATTCCACTTGATGTTACCAGAATTTTTCCCACCATCTCTCCTTTGTCTGTGAACAAAGTAACAGTCTCCTCTTTCTCTTTTTTCTAAAATCTACAGACACAAATTTTCTTTGATACCACTTGATGGTGTGTATCAAGGTCTTTTCTTTATCTACTCTACCTCCCTCTACCTGCAGTCTACATACAAAACGTGGCTCTGATACCACTTGATGGTACCAGACTATATCCCTTCACAGTCCTCCTCTTGTTTGTGATATGCAAATAGAAAATTTGTCAGCTCTGATTCCACTTGATGGTGTGTATCAGAGTATTTTCTTTATCTACTCTGCCTCCCTTTGTCTGCAGTCTATAGAAAAAAAGTGGCTCTGATACCACTCGATGCAGACCCCCTACCTCAGTAAGGTCCACTGACCTCCCGGTCTCTGGATCGATCTTCTTCTGAGCTGAAATGGCTCTTCGGGCTCCTGTTGGAACCTTTTGAATGAATCCACAGGTCCCTTTGTCTTCTGGCATAGGCCTCGAGAAAACCTATGCACGCACTCAACTTTCAGCGCTCTTCTATGTTTTGAACCAACTCACCTTTCTCATTTTGGGGTTTTGGAACTCTTGCATGCGAGCTCTCCCAGGCTCCTTGTCCTCCCTTAGCCTCCGAATGCTTTTGGATTTTCGCAATTTCACAATTTTTGCTGCAACGATTCTAGGTCCTTCGAACTCCCAGACCCCGGAATGCTGAAATCTACCTGTGACCACGGTCCACTTTTTCAGGATTTCAGAATTCTCGATTTCGCGAATCCGGCTGCAGATGGTTATTGGTCCTTCAACCTCTCAAGTCCCAAAATGATGAAATACTACCCCTTGAGAGAAACTTTCATGGTTTTTCCTGAACCTTGACCACTCACCACGTGTCCCCTTGATGAACGGTCCTGATGCTTTCGCAATTTCATGAGTTGGGACTTCTTGTCTCACGACTCCTCCTTGAACTCCCAATGTCTGAAATGCTGAAAAGGGCTTGGACCTTTGACACCTGTCCTCCAAAATGGATGGCCCTGATGCTTTTGGGACTTGACGAGTCCTCTTCCCTCTGTTTTTATGAAGATTAAACCCCTCGCACCTCCTTCTGGATCCGACGACTATCGGTCCTTGGTGCTAGATCTGACGGCCCAAATCCTTTTTACTATGCACCTCCCAGGGACTCAACCTTGTGCACGTATCCTTTATCCAACGACTCTTAGGCCACTGCACTCCAGATCCGACGGCTAGTACGATTTCACAAACCAGGAGTTCGTGATGTAGAATCTCCAAAATCCCTTACCTCTCCAAACCCTGAACTCCGAAATAGTGAAATTTGAGTGTGAGATTTTGGGATTTCGCGAACCAGTAGTTCGCGATGTAGTGACCCCAAAATCCCTTGCCACTCTAAACCTCAAACTTCGAAAGTGTGGATATGCAAGGGTTTAAACCCCCTGTGCCTTCACCTGATCCAACAGTTGTCAGGTATTGGTGTTAGATCTGATGGTTCAGATCTATCCTCCTTGCTCTCTCTCCTCCTATGTGTCTGGATGTAGATTCGATGGTCCAGATCTTTCCTCCGAGTGTCGATCCAATGGCAGTTGTGCTCCTCCTCCTGAGCTTATGCCTCTTCCCTTCCCTTGGAAGAAATTCAAGCTTGAAGGTCTTGGCCTTTGATGCTTCCCTTGCGAGCCCGGTTCCTTTGGTTCTCGTCTGCGTTATAGAAACGCTCCCCCTCCTGAGCTTTGTCAACTCAGAAACCTCGAAAGGTTTTCTCTGTGCGCGTTCTTCTCACGCTTTCTCTTCTGAGCTTATGGGATTGGGACAAGTCGACTCTCGCACACTCCTAGTGCTACTGAGTATTTTGCTAAACTCAGATCTGAGAAGTTTTCTTGGAAAGAAAACTCCCTACGCCCACCTAGCATTCTTCTGCTCGATGCACACCTTGCAGAGCCTACAAAGTATTCAACAACTCTGTGAGTGTCTTATCTTCGACATTTCTCTTTTCCTCAGAACTCAAAATAGAGTTCTCTGGTGCACTCTATGCACTCGCTCAATGCCCTCTTGGCATAGCTCTACAGAACCTTTAGTAGTTCTGTCTTCCCTGAACTCAAAACAAAGTTCCTTCTTGTGCACCCCTTGCACCTCTGCTGATGAAAGTTAAACGCTATCCCTTTTGAGTTTTCCTGAGGTTACCTCACCTCTGTCAATGCACACCTTGCGGACTATGTGCACTCCTTGCACTCAGAAATTCCAAGACAGGAAGAAATTGAAACTTATGCAATGCTTGACTAGTTATGCATTTAAAACATGAAGTGCATAAAAACATGTAAACGTTAAACACACAGTGTGCAAGAAAAACTGCTTTTCTATTAATCTGTATGTCTATACAAATGTTTACAAAGGCTGGACTGTAACAAGTCTCAGCTCTCTCTTGGGACCTCTCTACTCTGGTCTCTCCTCCTAACTCTCTACTCTCATTTCTTCCTTACAAAATGAGGGCTCCCATGAGCTTATCCTCAACCACCGTCTCTTAGCTATCGCTATTACAGAGTGGCTCCTACGGCTACATTACATAAATGGATGTCGTAGACCTGACTCCTACGGCTACATTACATAAATGGATGTCGTAGACCTGACTGATCTAGACATAGTTGTAGGTAACCATTAAAGGAAACCTCAACCACCACTTGTACAAAGGCGTCGTCTCGCATTAAAAGCCTTACAATCATTTATTGAAATTTCAAATTTCAAAATTGAGAGGGCTGCGCCTCTCCCTTTCTCCATTAAATGCGTGCTCGATGTGTTGGCCGACTGATATGTTGTTGACATGGAGCGATGCTCCTGCATCAAATTCTAACAAGAAGGTTCTCCATTTATTGGCCCATGGATACTTGAGGACCTTCTTCTCGAATTACATAGAAATTCCCTAAGAAGGCTGGTGGAAAAGTCGTCCTAGGAGGGTTTCTATCCATAATCTCTTTGCAAACTAAAAAATTAGATCTCAACATGAACCTTTTTAGGTTCTTGATCAAACTAGTTTTTTTTTGTATATAATTATTGAATTTGCCAAGTCTGGTCTGCTTGGATGCGAGGAGAGCCATAGACTGTCTTGGATGAACTATCTCTGACCCGATGTGAAACGCTGCCACATTTTACTCGAAAACGAATATTTAATCCTTAGGTTGCATAGTCTTCTGGGAAAAATGTACGCTTTTGTTGGCATTTGGAAATATTTAAAGATCAACCTGTAAAAGGATATACGAATATTTTCCATGAGATGTCTAGGTTTTTTCTTATCTGATAATTTGAGACATGAAGTAATCCAAGCGGACGTTAATGTTAATCAATGGATGATGAAAAAAATGTACGTGAAACCTCTGATATCTTTTTAGAAATTAAATATCTCAACGAACGTCTAAATACACAAACGTCTTGACCAAACAATATCCGAGTTATGGATCCGCTTGAGAGGAATTAAAAAATGTCTAAATACAGATCGAATTTTATCTATTCAATTAATAATCACTCACCATCCTGTACTAAAGCATAAATATGTTATGTTTTGTCAAACAATTGTTTTTCATAACATAAATTTCAATTAGTCCTCCTTTTATAAGGAAAAGGAAGTACTTTATCTTATGCATTAAACAGGGTTAACAAAGAGAGTTTGAACCGATATAATGTATTTGAATCAATTAAAAGAATTGACAAAAATATAAAAGAATTACAAAAGCATATAGACGACGTTACTGCAAGAGGAATGGGGGCTAACAGCAGAGAAAACGTTGGAAAATGTTGTTGGGAGACCTCATAATCTGGTGTCCATGATTTTTTTACATATTCATTGGAATGGAATTGTCTGATCAGAGCAAAACATCTTAAATGGAAGCAGATAAAGTAGATATGTATAATTATTCCGCAAAATCATTGTCACATACCCAATATTTTATTTTTTATTTATACATTAATTTAGTTTTTAATTTTTTATTTATACATTAATTTAGTATTTCCAACTAATAAGATGTAAGAATCTTTATTTAGGGCCACACAATTTCTATAAATATATTAAACTAGCAACAACCATATTTATATAAAAAGTGGTTAATATAAGTTGATTGGCGCTATTAATTTAAAAAAGTGAAAAATGGCGCCGATCGATGTATATCAACTACTTTTTACATAAATGTGGTTGTTGCTAGTTGACTGCCGGCATGCATCGCCACAACCATGAACATATTTTAATACAATTTAAATGTAATATTTAAATATTATTTAGTAATTACTTAATTATTATTTAAAATAAAATAATTAAAAATTTAGTTAATATTCATATAAAATTAAATAATTTAATAATAATTTAATTATTAAATAATAATAAATTATAATTTCTTTATAAAAAATATTAAATAAAAAATAAATTATTAGAAATTGATTATTTAATTATAGAAAATTAATTAATTAAAAATTATATAATAATACTTATTAATTAATAATAATTAAATTATTAATTCTCAATTGATTGTAGACAATAAAATTAAAATTAAATAAAAAATATTTATAAATTAGAAAATAATATAGAGAAATAAAAAAATTAATAAAAAATAAATGCTTTATTAAAATAATACAATAATAATGGAAAAAATACATTTATATATTATAAATTAATTTATAAAAAATAAAATAGTAAATAACAAAGTATTTAATAAAGTTAATAAAAACAAAAATAATAAAGTATTACATATAATAATAATAAGAAAGTAATAAAAAAATAAAGACATTGTTAAAATAATACATTATATATAAATAAAGGAAGACAACATTAATAATGTATAAATACACTAATGTATTAATTAATTAATATATTAGTTAATGTATTAAAAATATTA
>ML778657.1:860070-876228 GCA_009831015.1 Picea engelmannii | reverse complement strand
AATCCTAGCGTCTTAGTCCTCATTCTTAATCCCCATCTTATTATATTCAATCCTTCCAACTCAGGGTGAAGTTTTCTCACCGTATATTGAAATATCGATTCGATTGTAAAAAGTGGTTGTTAATTATTCATAACACTTCCAGATAGTAGTTCCAAGTTGTTCGCCCTGCTTCAAAACATAATTTATTGAAACATGCAAATCCAAACCCTAGTTCCAAGTTGTTTGTCCAACTTCAAACTAGATTCTATTAATGTATGCAAATTCAAAAGAAAATTTATTCACCCATGAAGATCGAAAGATTTTGGATGCTTTTAAATTAATGGAAAGCAGGACGCCCGGCATGGATTTCCCATTAAATTTCACAACGCTGCTCTCCCAGACAGTGGAAAATTTATTCATCCATGAAGATCGAAAGATTTTGGACGCTTTTAAATTAATGTTACGAAGATTCTCCTGATTAAATATATCTGGTGAAATGTGAGTGTTGTCCAACCCAAAATGCCTGTGAGGAGAATAGGAAAGAATAGCGTTCCATTGGTTGAGACTAGGTCCAACTATCATCTATCCTTTAGTCAATCAATGCATGCATGTGCAACTGTTAAAATGTATGGTATGAATTCTGTGATCGCATTGAAGTAAATGACGTCAAAAGCCACTTAGTTTTTCATTAAGTTTATCGAAATAGATTTTATAGACCAAGTTCTTCCATCTATATGATAATAAACGGAAAAATGACTGAAATTTTGTATTTGTACATGGTCTTGTCACATATATTTTTGTGATTCATCTTCTTGGAGGAGCCTTTGATAAGTGCGAGGAATCAATTGCCTTGGTTGTTGAGCCTTGGATGTCGTGGGTAGAGGAAGCGACACGCCATTTTTACACCGAAAGGTGTATACCTATTGACAATGGGCACATCCAATAGGGTTTTAGTGTTTAATCAGTTTTGTATGGACAAGATTAAATATTGATGGAATATTCTTAGTCGTCCCAATAAATCAATGGTTGAGATTTCAACCGCTAACTTCCTCACTATTATAAAGACATCAGTTTACATGTTTATTTTTTAACTTTTACTTAATCATATTTAAAATTTACTATAGTGGCTAGCTCATTGCCACGTATGAGTGATTAACAACAACTAAAATTTTGTTACAAAGTACATCGTTTCATTTTCTGGGCCATGTTTAATTACCAAGTGATTTAGCCATTTTTTTTACATGCGGGCCACCTCCAAACCGTTTCTGTTCCCGTCCGTTCATGTTTCCAAAGATTTAAAGAATAACACTAACACGTTTACTGTACCGCAACGTTTAAAAAATAACACGTTTGTAATGAAAGACACACCGGACGCTCCATAAATGTTTGTAAGCACAACAAATGAACTGATATATATATATAAAGAGAAACAATTCGATTGAGAGTCAATGCCTGGTGCATTCATTCGGGGCCTTAAAAAGATAAAAAGCCACCACGTGTCAGGCATGGCATTTGACGAAATGTCAGCGTTTATTGTTTTTACAATAGATCATTTTGACCTTCGTCCTGTAGAATTTGATCACCAATAGACATGGAGTTTGGGATATGCATTAAACGTTGCACGATGGTTTTTACGTCGAGTCTTTTTGTTCGAATTTTACAGCCGATACCTTTCGGCGTTTTCCAACTGCTACTTAGAGGCTGTGCTAGTATAGACCAAGTTCTTCCATGTTAATTGAGATAAACAGTAAGATACATGGTATTATTATAGAACTGGTGTCACAGTTCAAGTACAAAGCATCGATCATATCAGTTTTATCCCAGAACAGCCTTACAAACCCGTCAACATAAATCCATGATTAAAACTAACGAAAATACCCTAAAACCAACAGACGCGTACAAAACTTTATGTAGAGCCAAATCTAAACACCAACACAGAACTTTCTATGAAACCCAACTTAAACATCAAAACACAACATTCTGTCAGGAGCACAAAACCCAATCGCAGATAATCAAATGGAAAGCAGGACGCCTGGCATGGATTTCCCGTTAAATTTCACAACGCTGCTCTCCGAGACAATGGAAGGGGATTTTTTCTCGCAAACCTTGAAGTCCGTAACAGTGATTGTTGTATCGAAATACTCTCGAACTTGTATGACTATTCCTTTCTCTACAGTCCAGACAATAAGTTCAGTGTAGTTCTGCCTTTGAGATGAGGGCGGAGATACTGAAGAGACCTGCACATATACATTAGAAAAAAATTAGCGTGCAAACGGTTGTGTGTAACATGCATGCGGCTGTCAATAAATTTCAAATGTGGTTGTATTCCAACCGACACTCCATGACTCTCCGCCCGCCGCAACTGAAACCTGTCCAAATATGATACCTGTTATCATTACGCCCACCGCAACTTAAACGCTTCACATCCAACTCTTCACCTTCATAAAATCGTGTTCACTGTTAATCCGAGATAAATAATGAATGTGGAAATGAAGGGTTCTTTACATATTAATCCTTCTTAATCAATTAAACGTGGCAATCAATGGCTAGGGTAGTAATTCCTTAATCATATTAAGTAAATGTGAAAAAGTAAACAAGGAAAACGCATGCTTTCATAAATGCAAGGAAGTTATGAAATTAAATCTCATTCATCTATTTAAATGTAAGACAAAGAATATGCCAACATCTTGAATTCCTGACCATCAGATTAAATTTAGTAATTAAAAGCATGATTAATCGTGCAAATCTGATAGGGGGATGCCTATCGGCGTAATTATTTGAATGCAATCTTTTTGCAATTTATATTGTAGATCATATGCCACTACCATTCCTGTAATTAGGTATTGACCAATAAATATTTGTATCTCATAAAGGAGGGGTTTGTTTAGGCCCTTGTTATATTTATACTCAACCTTAAGTCTAAATATGGGGAAATTATCTTTTGATTTTGGTAGTAATGAAGGTTGATATAATAACTTGGAAGACTTCTATGGAAATTTCTAAAGGTATTAACTATACCCCTTATCCCTAACGTGGTAAAGGGGGATCATTCTAATATTTTTAACATGGTATAGGTAAAGTGGCAATCGTGAGGTTTAATAGACACACCATATTTAAGGTCGACACAGTCTAAGTCTTATGAAACTTTAACACTTGTATTACAAGGTGGATGGAGGTTGTTAATGTCACTCTTATCATGTCCCATCTCTCATTACTATGCATGTCCGAAGCCTTTAGTGGCATCCCAAACGGGCGTAATTGTTACAATCTTGGAATGGGAGCTGGTGGGTGAAGTTCCGAGCGTCTTACTTCGGTTTTGGTCACTTGCATTCATTTTTTTGAAATTTTTTTAAGAGGGATTGGGATTCCTAGATAGGGTTTTAGTTCTTTGTTGGAGCTTCCTCCAAAATATACTAACGAAGATCTTTAATCCATTCCCATCGTTCATAATTCAATTTTGTTCATTGTATAAGAGTTTAAGTGTAACTAGGTAAGGATTTGATGCTTTTTTCCTTAAAGGAAGTCTTGTACGAGTTGAATACTGTAGGTAGTTATATGTTTGTTGTGTCCTGTGCGCATTTATTGAGTTATTGATTCTTGTTTATGACTTCAAGTCGCTATCTCTGTGAATACCATTCTCTGTGTAAATTTGGTTTAAGCCTCTAGAGACATCATTATTTTAAACTAAATGTTGTTATCTTTGTTAATATCATTCACAACGTCCAGACCTCGATAGAGTTATTATTCTTGAGATAGGAAGAAAAGAGTGGACTCCTTTCGAACTGCACTTCAATAAAACCTTAAGAAAGTACGTAGTGTAACTATTTATATCGAAATTTAAACAAAGGATATTTCGTTCAGAAGAAACGACTTCCTAGTTCCTATAGTGGTTAGTTATCCCTTCGCTATATGTTATCAAGATTTGTCTATGTAATTTAACATAAAGAGGTTTCCTCTTCCATTTTGTTTCATCTCCTTTACTATAGTCACATTCACCTAATATCTCTTAACTCTACGTATGTTTAAGAGTACTAGATACATAGTGTCAAAAATGTCTCACTTAACTTAAGGGATTTTCATTGTTATTTAAATCCTTGTACATACATTCACTGAATATTCTTCCCAGGTACTCTATATTGTATGCTGTGTGTTCATAAGCTCTTTGAACTATGTTTTAAGTAGATTTATCTGTAATTTATTTCCATATATATATATATTGGTAATTATCTCTCGATAACTAAGATACATTATAGTCGTTAATACCCATAATAAAAAAAAAGATGTTTTGATTTCTTTATTTGTACTTGATTAAATTACCATCTTGAGTTATTTGCTTGGGTGCAATTCTAATGATGGGTCTCTCATGATTCTGCGAGGGAACCCATTAGGAGTCCCGATTGTCTCTTTCTCCGCATTTGACACTCCTTCCAAGGCTCAGTTAGTAATTTGTTATCAACCTTCGAGTTTACACGAGAAGGAATACATACTCAACGAAGGAAGAACTATTGTACTCCTGTAATCACATAATACTCTTCTCGTGGAAATCGAATCATAAAAGATAAGTGGTTTGACAATTTGTTCCATTCTCTTGTATTAACTATTGTTATTATATTTACGCAAATTTCTCACAGGGTCTCTCAATGTATTCTTTGTTTTCCTTTTAGGTTGAATATTATTCGAGTTTGATCTTGGAATCCCTTTTCCCTTTCTATATTCTTTCCATAGATCCTTGGAATTGTTTTTTATAGCGCACTCTATTGGACTATCCTCCAAGTCATAACTTAATAAACTTCTATTCTTAAGAATACCAGATATGAGTTTTATGTCTTTGTCTACTATCGTTTTCAGTCTCGTTATAGATCCGAGATATACATAAAACCTTTATGTGTTCTTTACATTCTTATTTCCTATCTGTTATATATCTTGTTAATACGCATGGTCGTTTTAAGGTATTTCTCTTTAACCAATACATGAGTTCATCCATTATTTATGAGTTCATCCATTATTTTGGTGCGATATATATATATATATATATATATATAAGATAATATTGAAGATAGTCCATACTACATGTAAAAATGATTACTACATGTTTTGTACAAATTCACTCACAAAATATATAATACTTCCATAAACGTTAAGAATATGGATCTCGTAAAATCTGTACTCGAAGACCCCCATATATATATATATATTAATTCTTATGAAATATGTATCTTATTACCAAGATGGTAAAACATTCTCGTAAAGGTATTTAAGTCTCTTATATATATATATATATATATATATATATATATATATATATATATATGATTTTATGTGGTCTCTAACATATTTACAAACACTTCTACCCAACAATGTCTATGTTCTGTAGCCATTATCTAGAAATTTCGTAGTTATAAATATATTCAAGAACCAAGCTACTGCATAAATTCATATGCATAATGTGCTCATATTTCCTTTATCATGACTATCAATAAAATACATAATTATATACTATATGAAACTGAATAAAATTCATTTAACTCATGTAGAAGGCATGTGCTTATATGAGATTGATTTATGTACATATTATACATTTTGTATCCGCATGCATCCAAATTCTGTATCTATCTATGTAACATCTCTCTTGTGCCCACTTGATCTGACTTATTCCTTGAGGACATTTATGTGCAAGTGATCTGGTTCAATATATGATTGACTGCTTTGCTTATGGATTTTGATGAGGATACTATGGATTATGATGTCATGTTATGTTATTATGTATAGACAGGTTTTATTGACTAGTTTCTCCTGAGTGTGCACGACTCTTGACCGATTCAGGATGTCAATGGAATAGATGGGCCTTCTTGGACTCCAGATCTAGTCAGGGAGTGGACTATTTATGGTTTGTGTATTTTGTTATTTCATATGTGACATATGGATGATATTATGATGTTATTTATGAATCCCTGACATGTTTTCATTGATGGATGTAGGATGACGATAACTTCCTAACCATACCCACATTTGGAGTAAAGGGGTCATGCATGAAAACTAGAGATATTGAGGGAGAGGTGTGGCAACAGCCCTGCCACAACCTACTAGCACTCCCATCGAGGTTAACGATTACCTAGTTTGAGAGATCCATGTTGTTGTGGGGAAAGACTGTGACAGTCACTCATGATGATTCTAAGGGGTGTGCAATAAGGGAGGGTACTTATTCCTTAGAGGTCCTTAGTCTCTCACAAGGTCACTTGATAGAGTATTAACTCCAAGGGTTTGACTTCTACCAAAACCAGTCAAAAGGCGAGTGAGACACTTGGAGCACATAGTGCATCTTGAATAGGACAATGTGCAAATAAAACAAGAATGAAAGTGAGTAGCACCCTTGGAGAATGTAGGGTGTCTTGAAGGGCACATCACGATTTTAACTCTCGCAAGTTAATAAACCTAGTACCTAGAAAACTATGCCTCCTTAGGACCTAGTCAGCCTTAAAATGAATGATGGTATGAGTAAAGTTTAATAACTAACTTTTCCCTTAAAAACCGTCGCCAAACCTAGTGAATTTAAAACCTAGGTCTAAGTAGAGCATGTAAACAAAAAAAAAAACAAATGGACATGTAACACGAAGGGGGTAAATAAAATTCAAACATTAATAATTAAAGTAAAATTTTAATGAAGGATTAAATTATTAAAAAGGTAAATTGTTGTTTATGTCTAAACTTGCTAATTCTGAACGTAAAAAAGAAGGGGAACCTAAAGGAAAGGGGAAACTTAAAGAAAAAGAGGAAAGTCTAACTTAGTAGAGAATATAGCCTTTGGAAGTTTCTATTTGTGAACTCAACTAGGATTTAAGTAAGGTGTCAGTCATTTAATAAATCTAAGGGAATAAAGGGACACCGAAGAGCATTTTTAGGAACACTTTTAGGTGGGTGAGGGAAACGGGCAAAATTGAATTAATTAATTAATTACCTTCTGGTGCAGCTAAGGGATCGGATGGCATGAGTATAGGGGAGGTTTATCCTAATTAAATTTAATAAAAAGAATCTAATGAGGGTTTTGGAAAATAATCACTAAGAAAACTGTATAAAAAGAATGGCGGAGGAGGAGTATGGATCATGTCTGGTAGGAATAAGGTTACGCTATGGATATTTTTCTTGACTGGTTTTTTCTTGTGGTAGTTGGGATGCCCAGCTCGATTAGAGAGTGGTAGCTTGACCTTTCGAGGTGAGCTCGGAGATATCTTTCTCTGGTTTGTGTGCACAACCCCTTTGCATCTCGGGGAACTAAGGGGAAAGAAGATTACCCCTAGCATTGGCTAGGAGGTACCGAAGAGGTCTGCACAGTTAGCAAGCGGAGAGAGGAGGGAGCACAAGCGCAGAGTAACGACATCAGATTCTTCACCTCCGGTTACGATAATCCTAACTAATTATGCACTCATTTAGTTTCATTTTAATTAAATTTTATATATTGGCACACACATTTGAAATTCTGTTCAAGGTTGACATTTTCATGAGATTGTTTAAACAACTATATTCTAGATGCTACTCCGTGAGAATTTCCAGCCTTAAAGCTTTGTCTATTTCTTTAAGGATTGTTTCTCTTCTGAGCCAACCCTTGAGATGAAGTATTTTTTTCCCTGGATTGATCTTGTTTTGATTTTTCATTCCTACCTGAACCAACCATTTTTGCGATTTTCTGGATTCTAATAAAGGAATTTCTCTTATCAAGACTTGAGGAGGTATTTTTAACCTCCTATTTCGGTATTGTAACCCATGTTACTTTCCCACATAAAGAATGTATAATGCCTTTTATTATGAACTAAAGGTTACTATTAAGAGAAAGAATTCCCTTAAATCTCTAGTTGATTCTTCATTTTACATACATATTCTTAGAGGTCTATTCATCCATTCTCTTGGAAGAAACCTGATAATTTTTACTTAATAGGTCACTTTGATCCTTCTCTTATTAAATTTTGGGGTGTTGGTTAAGACTACTACCTCATTTTACCACCTTTATCTTGATCCCATCATCTAAATTTTCTGAATATTATGATAACAGTTCGTCGGCTATTTCTATCCAGTCCAATCCTAGTGTATTTTCTATAGGCGCAACAAAGCGATGTGTTTTTGGTTATTGTCCTTCTGTTGGCCCCTTGAGGCTTGGCGGTTAACCACTCTTTCCATGTCCCAACTCTGTCATGGATATTGATATATAACATTCAGTCCACCTATGATATCAAAACCCTTCGATAGACCTCCCGCAGAGTAGAGAAATTCGTGACCCCAACTCGGACATTGTGGTTCGAGGTTGTTGTTCCTTTTTGTGGGTGTTCTAGGTGGAATGAATATGCTTGACGCAGGGCATCACATTTTTCAACCCATTCGCGGGTGAGAGGAGCCTAGCGCTATTAAGTTGGGTCCTTACACAATGAAAGAAAAAAATGAGTTGCCTCACATGTGAGAGAGAGAGCTTCGGTGGGATAGAGTTCATACTCTAACCTCTTTAAGATGAACCCAACATACTCTTCGTTGCAAGATAATTTCAACCATTAAATCAAAGGTTTTACTTCTACGAGATCTCAACGAAATTAACTTTTCCACCATTTGCCCAGTCCCCCACTTCTCGTCTGTGTGTGAATGCTTAGACATCGATTTTGTTGCGTTTCTCTTCTGGCAACATTTTTGTTGTGTCCCCTCCTTCCTCTTCATCCTCACCCTCCCCTCGACATGCTTTATTGTGGAAACCCCAAGGATAATAAGTGTGAACCCTTATTTCGCTAACCATATCCCCTGTTAGCAAAGGGCAGGTCCCTTCTTGTGTCTGTTGAACCTCTAAACTATTATATCTTTTATATTTCAGTTCAATATTTTTCCCATTTCAAAATTTACATTAGTTTACAATTTAAATTTTAAGGTTATATCAGTTAAACTTATTCCTAAAATCATACCTTTCGAGCTGTGAAATTTAGGCTTGAAAGAAAAGAATGGGGTTAACATCTCATCTCTTGCTTAGTAAAGATAGGTAGTCACATACAAAACTAATGCATGATAATATGTTTTTTATAAATTAAATTCTTCTCCTACGAATGACCAACTTAGGCTCCTAACTTTTATTTCCACCATTGGTTGCTGAAATGGATATAGCACCTATGTAGTTAGAATGATTAGGTGACTCCTACAACCACCTTTAAAAGGATATTAAATATAAATTATGTATGTTATATAAATATCCGTGTCTCTGGTGATTATATATACAAACATACAGTATTTGCATAGTGCAATTGTAAAGAAATAATGATATTTTTTTTTTGGACAAAAGTAGATCCCGATGGACAAAAATATTGATGGTTAAGGAATACATTTCCATAATACACAATTTTTATTCGTGCTGAAATTTAATCTAGAATACATGTATTAACACTTATATCATCTAAAACTTTCCCATATTATATCAGTAGAATATATTTCTAGTTATTATTTCCATGCACGTTTCGTTAAAGTAGTAAGATATTGTATTTTAATTGTTGGTTAGTTCACAGGAAAGTATCAAAACAAAATAAGCAAGGGAGATAGCGCTTATGAATTGATGGTTATATATTAGTCTTTACGCAATTAAAAAGTAATGAATGTAATTTTCCTTGCATCTTTGAATAGCTTGATTGATTTTAGAATACTTTACGTGGTTCCATACTATATGAGAGTTGAGGATGGTAGGAATTATTGTGCATCGTGCTTTTGTTTCTGGTATGATTGTCAGTAATGATTTTCTTATGCATTAGATTATAAATTGGTAATTACCTTGCACCTTTATTAAACACGATGTATGGATGATGGTGGGTTAGTTTACTATTTTCTCCATAAAATCAATTGAATTCTCCTTCGATTACTCGCATGCAATATAACTATGGGGATGCACGATTTCCTAAGTGCTTAGATTAACTAAGCTCATTGTAATGACGTCGACTTATGTCCAATTTAGTACTTGGATTATGGGCGCATATTGGATGTTAATGACAAATGGTGAATTTATTACTTCTTCGCACATTGAACCTAATTGATGATTTACTGGTGCCATGGATATTACTGTGATTATTATTGGGATGTTTGTGCACATTTGTTAATGATGATTCATGTTTTAATTTATCCAATAATATTAAATGTACATTTGAATAAGGTATTTTATGAGGCTTAGATCTTACTCTTCTTGTGTGCATTAAAAATTTATTGTAACAAATGATAGTTTAGATGTCATAACTCTCGTGTGCCTTGGAATAATTTTCGAATTGTATTTACTTCACTGCACCTTAATTTATGTGTGCTTGACTGATTAGTAACTATCTTTATCTCACACTTATTTTAAGTTGTCTTGTGAATGTTCTGGAATTATTTATTCTAGCGCACAATGATTAATCGAATCTTAATACATGTGATTGATGGGGAGATGATGTCGCTCCTAATTTGATGTCATAATTTCCTAACGCAGCGCTAAAAGAAAAAAAAATTGATCTATTGTATGTCATTTTTTTTTCGTAACAATGGGGCTGTTACATATGGTATCAGAGAGGGTTCAAACCTGCGACTGTGGATAGCCATGCATTCCACTAAATTAAGCCCTTGATTTATACATAGCACTAATTGAATTGTTAACATGTCCTTGCAGTAATCATGGTTAGAGGATGTCGTAGAGTTTTACAACGTGGTGCCAAGGGAGGAGGCGGGACGCCTCTAGTAGCACTCATGCCAAAGTGGTCCAACCCCCAATGAGAAGAACAAGTCTTGAGTATTAGTGGATTTTCGCGCAGGATGCATTTCGTCTGATAGGCTCCTTCCAGGGAAATGTCAAAGGCCTTGACTAACCCTCTGTGCTGAGATAAGGCCAGGGAGTCTCTACCCCTAAGGGTTCATAACATGCCCCATCTAGTATAGGTATCTTTCACTAAAAACTCGAGAGGGTTAAGTTCCCTAGTCCACGAGTGCCACAGAAAGCTCAGTTGTTGCGACATGGCTAGAGATCCAAGTGATGTTATTTGTTCTTCACGATTTTGACCTCCAACCCGAAGGTCCACATAGGCATTCTTCAGCTAAAGGGGAGCGCTGCTCTATGGAGGAAAACACTCCTACCTTAGCTAAAAATGGTCATCGAAGTTGGGTTAGGGAACGGTTCAAGGAAAGGTTCTGAAATAAGTAATTGTCTGAGAAATTTGTTGAGGGCCAGCTCGATGAGTTCAACACCTTACGATAGGGTGGTCGTATGGTGCTAGATTATTAGACTAGATTTATGGAGCTACTTCGGTATGCCACGCCTCTGAACACGAAGAAGATGGATATCAACAATTTTGTGATTGTCCTTAACTCCAATTTTTGCGCGAAGGTGAGGATATAAATTCCTCGAAAATTGCACCATGCAGTCCAGTAGGCCTATTAGATAAGGAAGATTTGATTGTGAGAGTCTAGACATGACTCCTACAAGACCATTTGAACTAACAACATCCGGTGTGCAATAGCATCAGACATCATATAGACCAGACTCACATATACATCTACAGGACCCTTGTTCACGACTCCTTGACGATATGTTCCTCAACAGAGGGCTCCCTACAGGGGACCATCACATTTGCGAAAACACCGCTAATAGCCATAGTTTAGGCTTGTCAGCAGAATGGAGCAGTATCTTAGGCTGGTGGGCCAAATTGTTTTATTTCGGGGCAAACACTACTGAACAGGAGGTGGTTGATCATCTTATGGAGAGCCACCATACCAACAATACTATCCAGTTGAAGGGGCCAGAGCAGTCGGGTCAAAAAGACACACTATCATGGTGGAGATGGGAAAGGTCCATAAGATTCATGATTGTGGTGAATAATTGCCAGGATGAGCTCCCAACCACTCTGTTCGAGGCCTCAGGTACCATCGCCAAACAAACTTTAGTATTTTTTAGATCTCAACGCTTAGGGAGATTTATTCTAGACCGTGCTGAAGGGATTTAGGTAAAGGCGGTCGAACATGACAATTTAGGCTACGTAGAAATGGCTTCGGGAGCCAAGCAATAGGATGGAAGAAGGATTTTGGACTGTATACTTAACCTAGGGAATAGTGTAACGAGGTCTTATCTACGTCACGATCTTAAGATCTTATGACATCATGATTAGTATGTACTGGTGTGAATTGCATGATGCGATATGCAATGGTAAGATGAATCAGTTGAGTTGGACTAACGATGAGGGTCAGAGAAGCACAAATGTAGGAAGAAAACAAGGAGTATCCCTCAGGTTCATTCTTCCCTACATCTTTAAAGAGAACGCGCAAGGATGAAAGTTATGTGCATATTTGGTGCTAAACGACAAGGGCGTGACAAAATAATTTGAAGGATTGTCTCGTGGATGAGTATTGTTGACATGTTTTAAGAAAATTATCCATATTGTCACCCACAAAAGAGTTGGAGTTAAAATTAGCTTGAAACTTGGAACAAAACCGATCGTGGTAACTCCTTATCAAATGTCGACCCCTGAGTTATAGGAGTTGAGAATGTAAGTGAAGGAGCTATTGGACCTAGGAGTTATACATCCAAGGGTCTCACCTCTGTTTGTATCTGTTATTCTATTACAAAATAAGTTTGTTTTGTGGAAGACTCTATTTTTACTATTGTCTTGAACGAGGAAACAATCAAGAATCCCTATCTGTTGCCAAGTATAGACAGTTTTTTTGACAAAATGAAATGCACAATGGTGTATTTCTAGATTAATTGGATATCAGGTTATCACTAGTTACATATAAAGAGGAATGTATTCCTAAGACCGCTTCCAAAATGTGGTTTGGACACTGTGAGTTTACCATTTGTCCGTGGGAATGGAAAAACACCCTAGGGTATTCATGAGCTTGATGAAAGGGGTGTTTTGCGAATACTTGGGACAAGTTTGTTCAGGTATTCATTGATGACATTTTTATAAGTTCTTTGACGATGGCAGAACCTAAAAAACATTTGCACCTAGAATTACTGAGTATACAGGAACACATTACAAGAAATTATCGCAATGCTCCCAAGGATACATTGTTTAGGGCATGTCATCTCTGACGAAGGTATTGTTGTGGATCCAGCAAAGGTAGAGCCTATCACAGAATGGCCTGCACTGATGAACATCTGAGAAGTACGTAGCTTAATCAATTTAGCGAGATATTATCAATAGTTAGTCGAGGGTTTTTCAAAGATAAAAAATACGATTACGGAGTTGCAGAAGAAGAAAAAGATGTTTTTATGGACCGAGAAATAAGCAGAAGAATTTCAAAGGCTCAAGGAGATATTGACAACAATGCCAATACTAAAAGTCCCTGGCATGGATGAGAACCTCTTGGTATGAACCGCTGCATCCTAGGAAGGCTTAGGAGGAGTCTTGAGGAAATATAGTTGAGTGATTGTGATGCAGGAGAATCCGCACCTCGTTACGTGAGGCTGCATTTAGAGAAAGGAAAAGACCGCAGGGTGACGCCAGCATCACGGTTTAGACTATTTTGATGAGCGCCGTCGTTTACATAAAAGCCTCCATATTTAGGCGTACTTGTATACTGAAATAGACCGTGAGCAGATAAGCTCTCATCCTTGTATAGCAGAGGCACTTATTAGATTTAATGCAGAGAGAGTAGATTTAGTGCAGGTAGATAGGACCATTAAGTTTAGATTTGACAATTTAGCTTTTGAGAGGGAAAACGGGATAAAGACACCCTCCTTTGTATTATTGGAGGGATAGTAGAAGCAGTATCAGTGTTAGCATTGAGGAGAAGGAAGAAAAACAGACAGAGAGCTGGTGGAGAATCCCCATGTACAGATATTGAATTAGTAGAGGAATTTGATTCAATTTCATGGCTGTGATTATTCTCTGTATACTGTTAATCTTATGTTGTTGTATGCTTGCTTTTTGTTATGCTTTCATTATTTATGCTGCATATGTGATCTCATGGCAGATTAGGAATCTGGGGGAAAGGAGAGAATGAGTTTCACTTATCCCACTGATTTAACCGGAGATTCCTGCATAGAGTGCAGTTGAATTCCTCCGCATGGGGTGCGTAGAGGAGGTTCAATAGGAGAACTCTTATTCTCGTTCACCAGGAGTGACTAGATTGAATCCCACTCCATGGACGTGATTATCCTCTGTGCGTTGTTGGGATTATGCCTTAGCATTTTTGTTTCCGGTTATATCTTTCTTTCATATGCTGTGTACGTGATTATGTGGAAGAACTAGAAGTCGAACGCCTGAGAGAATGAGTACAATTGTTTCTCTGCTTAAGCCAGGAGACTTCTGCATCGAGTGCAGTTAAGTACCTCCGCATAGAGTGCGTCGAGGAGGCTAAGAAGTTGAACTTTGGTTCTCTTTAACTCAGAGTCATTTTGAGTTAATTGAACCGTGCAGGTGGGCGCAAGTCAGATACAAGTCTCAGTAGCGAGTCTGGGAGGAAAAGGCCGAAGCTGGTGCGAGCTGGAGCGCATTAGAACCAGAAGAACTTCAACACTCGGAAAGTGGTTGAAGGACGAAGGGTGCGCAGGGGCGTGAAGGTTCTCTGAAAGAGTCTGAGTTAACCAAGCTCAGGAGTGATAATCCCTTTCGGTTTGCTGTGGAGTCGAGCCTGCAGAGGCCTCACAGAACAAAGGTGGTGAACGGAGAAGCTTTTCAAGAGGAAGAGAATCGACGACTTGATTTGTCCTGGAGAATCACTAAGATCGCGACCTGACTTGTGGGTCCAATGTATCGGGAGTTCACGACAGAAGATTCATGCTTCTCGTAGAGCGAAGTCACGAGAACGCGAAGACACGACGTCCCGGAACACCTTGCATGGAGTATGTCAAATCAGATGAGGTGACAGGAGATCTAGGGATATCGGATCTCGGAAGCGGGAAGCCTCAAGTATGATCTCGGGAGTAGCGAGAGCGTGAGGTCATAGGGTTTCCAAGTCATCGGCACCTCGGCACTTCGGGCCTCGGAAGTTGAGGACTCGAAGGGATAAGAACGCTCGTCGCGAGTCACGATAGCACGAGACTCCGATACGCCGAGGAGGGGTCAACGTTGACCAGAGTATCGGATCTCGGAATCCGAGGGTTCAGTTCCCCGTTGTGGGATTCGCGAAGTCGCGAGATCCGATCCTTCATTGACTAAGGAGGGGAGGATTGTTGGAAGTCACTGTGGGTAAAGACCTCCCAAGGGAGTTGGAAGAGCATCGACTCTTCGAGCCGTGTGAGAGAGAAGGTCCTGGTGGAGCGACCGTGCTGCCGAGGGCAGGTTGCGTCAGAGTGGTATCAGAGCCCTGGGACTTGTCTGTGTGTTCAAGAAAAAGGGAGAAAGAGAATCACTCCGATACACACGACGTGAGCCAGGAGTGAGACGCAGAGTGGGGTTCTTTGCTTTATGAAGCAGAGATAGAGAAGATATAATGCCGCCCAGGAGAGAGAGGCAGTCTCCTGATCGTGAGGACAGGGACGCGCGAAGAAGAGGCAGGCAAGCAGGAAATCCAGCAGGGAATCCAGAGATGGAACGACAAATACGAGATCTCAGGGCGAGACTCGAAGATATGGAGGCCACCCAGAGGCGTGGAGCTGGTACAGCAGAGTTCAGTGATCCTGAGGTTGAAGAGGAAGCTGGGCACGACCAAGAAGAGGTCACTGCAGAAGATGCCTCGACAGAGAGGTTGATAAAATCCATTTCGAGGATGAGCTCGAAGATGAAAATGGACATTCCCATCTATGAGGGAAGTCTAAATGCTGAGGAGTTGCTGGATTGGATCCGAGCACTCGACACCTACTTCGATTATGAGGATATTGAAGAAGACAAGAAGGTAAGGCATGCCGTCACGAGACTGAAGGGACATGCAGCCTTATGGTGGGACGAGTTGCAGGAAGACAGGCGTTCCAAAGGCAAACAGAAGATCAAAAGCTGGGATCGGATGATCGCCAAGATGAAGGCGAAGTTCATTCTGAGGGACTATCAGATCACTCTATTCAGGCACATGCAAAACTTGAAGCAGAAGTTGATGACGGTGAAGGAGTACACCGAGGAATTCTACAGGATCAACATTCGAGCTGGTCATTGGGAAAGTGATGACGAAAAGGTGGCGAGATACCTGAATGGCCTCAGGTATGATATTCAGGACGAACTGAGCATGCTGACCATCCGCACAGTTGAGGATGCGTACCAGATGGCTCTTAAAGCC
>ML778657.1:843651-856368 GCA_009831015.1 Picea engelmannii | reverse complement strand
CAGAGGCACTTATTAGATTTAATGCAGAGAGAGTAGATTTAGTGCAGGTAGATAGGACCATTAAGTTTAGATTTGACAATTTAGCTTTTGAGAGGGAAAACGGGATAAAGACACCCTCCTTTGTATTATTGGAGGGATAGTAGAAGCAGTATCAGTGTTAGCATTGAGGAGAAGGAAGAAAAACAGACAGAGAGCTGGTGGAGAATCCCCATGTACAGATATTGAATTAGTAGAGGAATTTGATTCAATTTCATGGCTGTGATTATTCTCTGTATACTGTTAATCTTATGTTGTTGTATGCTTGCTTTTTGTTATGCTTTCATTATTTATGCTGCATATGTGATCTCATGGCAGATTAGGAATCTGGGGGAAAGGAGAGAATGAGTTTCACTTATCCCACTGATTTAACCGGAGATTCCTGCATAGAGTGCAGTTGAATTCCTCCGCATGGGGTGCGTAGAGGAGGTTCAATAGGAGAACTCTTATTCTCGTTCACCAGGAGTGACTAGATTGAATCCCACTCCATGGACGTGATTATCCTCTGTGCATTGTTGGGATTATGCCTTAGCATTTTTGTTTCCGGTTATATCTTTCTTTCATATGCTGTGTACGTGATTATGTGGAAGAACTAGAAGTCAAACGCCTGAGAGAATGAGTACAATTGTTTCTCTGCTTAAGCCAGGAGACTTCTGCATCGAGTGCAGTTAAGTACCTCCGCATAGAGTGCGTCGAGGAGGCTAAGCAGTTGAACTTTGGTTCTCTTTAACTCAGAGTCGTTTTGAGTTAATTGAACCGTGCAGGTGGGCGCAAGTCAGATACAAGTCTCAGTAGCGAGTCTGAGAGGAAAAGGCCGAAGCTGGTGCGAGCTGGAGCGCATTAGACCAAGAAGAACTTCAACACTCGGAAATTGGTTGAAGGACGAAGGGTGCGCAGGGGCGTGAAGGTTCTCTGAAAGAGTCTGATTTAACCAAGCTCAGGAGTGATAATCCCTTTCGGTTTGTTGTGGAGTCGAGCCTGCAGAGGCCTCACAGAACAAAGGTGGTGAACGGAGAAGCTTTTCAAGAGGAAGAGAATCGACGACTTGATTTGTCCTGGAGAATCACTAATATCGCGACCTGACTTGTGGGTCTGATGTATCGGGAGTTCACGACGGAAGATTCATGCTTCTCATAGAGCGAAGTCACGAGAACGCGAAGACACGACATCCCGGAACACCTTGCATGGAGTATGTCAAATCAGATGAGGTGACAGGAGATCTCGGGATATCGGATCTCGGAAGCGGGAAGCCTCAAGTCTGATCTCGGGAGTAGCGAGAGCGCGAGGTCGTAGGGTTTTCGAGTCATCGGCACCTCGGCACTTCGGGCCTCGGAAGTTGAGGACTCGAAGGGATAATAACGCTCGTCGCGAGTCGCGATAGCACGAGACTCCGATACGCCGAGGAGGGGTCAACGTTGACCAGAGTATCGGATCTCGGAATCCGAGGGTTCAGTTCCCCGTTGTGGGATTCGCGAAGTCACGAGATCCGATCCTTCATTGACTAAGGAGGGGAGGATTGTCGGAAGTCACTGTGGGTAAAGACCTCCCAAGGGAGTTGGAAGAGCGTCGACTCTTCGGGCCGTGTGAGAGAGAAGGTCCTGGTGGAGCGACCGTGTTGCCGAGGGCAGGTTGCGTCAGATTGTTTACATCTCAAGGAAGTTATTGAAACATGAGGAGAAGTATGTGATGCACTATTGGGAGTTTTTAGCCATCATGTATTCCCTGAGAGTGTGGAGACACTACCTCATTGGATGATAATTCGAACTGAAAGAGGACCACTATGGTTTACAACACCCTTTTTACGAAAAATGACTTGAACGCACTGCATAGATGTTGGTCATAACTGCTTATCGATTACGATTTTGAGATTTCCTTCTTAAGAGGAATAGTGAATAGAGTGGAAGACGCATTGAGAAAGTGACCACGCATATTTTCAGTGATAGCTCTTCAAATGAATATATGTGAAAAGATTCTAACTACGGTGTGACGCTGACTGATATAAAGAGGCTAAGGAATTTCAGGCAAGACCCCATGTTGGTACCAAAATTGAGGGATATACTGTGGACAACCATGGATCTTTTAGATATAATAACCATATTTACTTATAACCCAACGACAAACTGAGAAGTTGGATCCTATGTGAAGCTCATAGAGCAGTGTACATGGCTCATGCATGAGTCATGAATATGAGGACATACCTTAATACCCTATTCTTTTGGAAGGGATAAAGGCGAACATCGTCAACTGCATGGCAAGATGTCTAGAAGGTCGGTCGGTGAAGGCTGAACATAGACATACAACAAGATTTCTACGACCACACACTATTCTGGAATCGACATGGGAGGTCATTTTGACAAACTTCACTATTGAATTTTCGTTGACGACAAGGAGGCACGAATTGATTTTCATGACAATTGAAACCCTGACTAAGAGTTCACACTTTTCCCCAGTGCATACAATGCATCAGGTGCCAGGTATAGCTAGAATTATTTCAGCAAGATTTTGAGACTGCCATACATACCAAAGGAATCGTATCCGATAAGGGATTCAATGTTTGCAAGAAAATTTTGGATGATTTTCCCAAGAGGCCTTGTGAACACCACTAAACTTTAGTACAACATGGCCTTGAGATAGACAGGCTAACCAAAGGAACGAACCAATTTGGGAAGGTTTTGTTGTGTATGTGTGTGTTGGACCAACAAAAATGTTAGGAATCGTTCTAGCCATTGGCCAATTTTTCATACATCAACAACCATCAAAGAACCATTAAGATGGTGCCATGCAAATTATTTATGGGAAACCATTTCAGATTCGTTTGAGTTGCGATCGACTCGAGGATGGGGTACTGGTAGGACTAGAAGCAATCCAAGAATTGAAAGAAAAATTACAAACGATACGAAAGGGGATGGAAGAAGCACATGTTCGACATAAGGGTTTGCCGATGCACATCGGGTTGACTATAATTATGAAGGGCCTAATGGCTATCCGTGCCTCATTCTTTGAGGCGTTGCATGATTTTTATCTTGTATCCATGTGCAACTTTATGTCAGTGATCCTACGGATGAGGTTGACTGAGTCTTGATGGATGTTGGATGGGGGTGCGCTCATGACAGAGCCAATCTTCCTTTGGTTCCATCGCATTCGACAACTACGGTGTCAAACTGACGATAAGGTCAAGGACCAGTGGGATGATTATAGTCTACACTCGCCTAGTTGGGAGGGCGCAAGTGATATGCGTCCATAGTTTCCATTTTGTTGATACCTAGACATTTAGATATTGTCAGATACTTTATTTCTACACTTGTGTACTGTGAAACTTGAGGATGATGTTTAAAACAAGAGGGGGTGTATCTAACATCCCACTCTTCCGCACACCTAATCTGACTTATTCCTTGAGGACACTTGTGTGTAAGTGATCTGGTTCATTATATAATTGACTACTTCGCTTATCGATTCTGATGAGGATACTGTGGATTATGAAGTCATGTTATGTTATTATGTATAGATAGGTGATATTGATTGGTTTCTCTTGAGTGTGTAGGACACTTGACCGATTTAGGATGTCGATGGCATCAATGGAATTTCCTGGACTTCGGATCGAGTCATGGAGTGGACTGTTTATGTTTTGCGTATTTTGTTATTGCATATGTGACATATGGTTGACATTATGATGTTGTTTATGGATCACTAACATGTTTTTGTTGATGGATCCAGGCTGATGATAGCTTTCTAAACAGACCCACATTTGGAGTAAAGGAGTCACGCATGATGACTAGAGATATTGAGGGAGAGGTGTGGAAGTAGGCCTACCAAAGCCTGCTAGCACTCCCATCATGGTTTGTACTGTAGCTTAACAATTACCTAGTTCGAGAGATACATGATGCCTTTGGGGTAGACTATGACAATCGCTCACGAAGATTCCAATGGGCACGTAATAAGGCTTTAACGATCCCATCGTTACGACTACAAGTGAAGAAGAAGTGCAATTTTTTTCTTTCTAGTTGAGGCAAGAAGGAAATGATGACATCAGTTGAACCACACAACCTGACAACGAAGACATGCACGTCGATCATGGAACATACAACTATGATTCCACGCACTGGCACAAGAGAAGATGGGCAGAACATGTGTAAGGCGACAAATAGAAATGACTGCCCATCTGACACAACACAACGATGCCTAGAAGCTAAGGACAACATTCCCCATCCTGACACAAGAGCCTTGCAACCAGAAACTAGAACCTCTATGCACACAAAACCAACACATGAAGGCGGTACAATCCAAGCACCACAACCACATCCATGAACCAATGCCCACAAAAGTTAGCACAGACTCCATCCATGTTATCATTCACCTCCATCCATTAGGGTGGGCCATGATCCCTTCATCAGGAATCATGTCGTCCCCAGGTGATAGGTGCGACAATAACCCCGGCGTAGCACAATCTATCTGGGCCAAGGGCTCAAGATAATCCAATGTGCTAAGGGCCTAAGAACTATCAAGAAGGCCACACCTACGCCCCCAAACAATAAGTCGATAGGATGTGGGTGGCAATGATAAAAAATTGTGCATGCTAAACAAAGACTCGATGACAATCCTAAACCATAATTGTTCAACATCATGTCTCACTATGAGTAGAGAACTATTATAACCAACCATTCTATAACTCAACAATATAACTGGTCTAAGAAGGATATCTTATTATTGGACAAAATTCAACAACAATTGGTATGGATTTTATTCGAAAAAAGTTATTAATTTCCTTGACCAACAAACAACCTTTACTTTTCCCCAAGCTCTAATCACTCCAGGAATACGTTAGTTGAGGTACTATTCGTTACGTCTTGCCCATTTTTTATAACCCTAATTTGGACCAGATATGCTTGCCTAGCATCAAGCCATCTCATTTTACATCTTTTGCCAAGCCACTACTAAACAACTCTTCTTAAAAGCGTCCTTTTTTAAGGTACACGTGCCCTACTCCACTATTGCATGCGTGTATATGTTGGATGGCCCACTACAACCTGCGTATACCTACAAAAGCATGAAAAATGGAAAGTTGCAGATGGAACTCACAGTTTTGGGTAAGTTACATAAACCGTTTGACCACCCATAATTGGTCACTCGTCCAAATACCTAGCCTTTTCTAGCTTATAAAAGAAGGGGTAGGGGTCCCATTTGAAAGGAGGAAAATAATTGTAAAGAAACTCTACCTGATTTCACATTCCCTTTCTCCCAACCTTTTGCAACTAGTGTGTGAAGAGAACCATATACAAAAGTAGTTGGAGCACAGTTGAAGAGGAGCCCAGGACTAGATTCGAGGAGCAGTGATAGATCTCACTATTGTAAGGTTACTCTTGTGAGATTAATAAAAAGATGTACCTTTCCTGTCCCGCCATATGAGGTTTGTAATGTTTAAATTTTATTATATTTTGATAAAACATCTAACCCATTAGTTCATAGATCATATGCATGTGGAGTTATTTGTTTGTCTTTTTATGAATGCAGGTAAGCATTGGGAGGATATTTGTAGTCAAGGAGTGACCAAACGTTAAAGGATCGACATCAAACACAGAAACTAAGGTACAATAACTTGATCATTTTAACCTTGTATTTGCATATGAATAATGGGGTTTATGATTGGGATGATGGTAAAAAGTAGGAGACTTTAGGTCATTTTTGCATGGATTACAAAACCCTTAATGTTAGTTCATAGGGGGATTTCCCACCCACAACAGAATTGGTGACCATACTCGAGAGATATCTAGGGTTCTTGGGGATACTTCTTGGGTAGTTTAAATTATTTTTATTACCTTTTTTCTGAAATTTTGCAAAAGTCTGAGCTAGTAGGGATTCTGGTCTTCCATACCAGTACTCGCTTTCTTTGCTTGGTTTTTTTTTCTTTTCCAGAAAGCTACATCGCCATATGCGGACTATATAAGGTCTGCACGTGTATACACGTGCCCTGACTTCACCCATCCCACGTACATATGTTGGCTGATGAAGGATCAATAACGTGTCTGAGTCCAGAAAATTTCTTTTTGAAGAGAGCCAGTCATCCTCTTTCCTATTAGAAGTGATCCTTCTCAGGGGTTTTTTGGATCTAGTTCTCGGTCTCTATTGTTGCAATTTGTAGCCTAGTTATAACCTCAGAGTAGCGTAGTACTCCCTTCTTGAGCTTATCTATTTGTCTTTATTCTTTTGAGGAGAAACAAAGGCACACACCCCCTGTAGTGGGCCTGAACGCATGCATATGTGTCCTATCTTTGGGCATCCTGCATGCATACACTGGTCATTGAATTGACAACCGTGTGTCTATCTAGAAAATTTTGAGGAGGCAATCATCCTTTTCCCTATCAAGTTTCACTTCCCAGGTTTTTTCTTGTTTCATTATGGTCTCTGTCATAGCAGTTTAAGCCTAGGTTGGATTCTAGCATAGCTTTATTTTCATTGAAAATTCTCCTCTGTTTTCTTTGCTAGGTTTCTTGATGAGATAGTGAGTCAGTATGATTTTCCTTTTTGGTTGTCAGTAACTCCTCACAGTATGTGGTTGGCTAGAAGACTTTTTTTTGCCTTGTCTTATCTTTATTTTATTTTTACCTTTTTGCTTCAGAAAAAAAAGAAGACATACAATTCTAAATTATCGTGTTTTTGAAGCATAATAAAAAAAAAGAGAAGTTACATTTTTTTCTTTTTTTAAGTAGTTGGTTGTTTGCATTAATCATCAGGAAAAACATTGTTTTCGTAAGTTCTTGGTTGTTGACTTAGGACAATAAGTAGCTCATAGTGAAGTGAAAGCTTGTTTTGAGTTTTATGTTAAAAGATCTTAGAAAAAAAAAGTTTGAAAAGTTGGTTAAAGAATTTGAAGTTGCAATTTTTTATTTTTTGAAGAAGTACTTTGTTTTCAGACATTGCATGTTCTTTCCTTTTCGTCGCTCAAAAATATCAATGGTTTCATTTTAATCTCCTACGACTTAAAAAATAACCACTAAAATTAACGATTAATTAAAATCAACTAGACTTTATGTTTGTAGGGTCCATCAACTAGTCTAGGCTAGAGCCTTGATTTAGGATTGGAGAGGAAACTCTTCAAGGCTGCTAAAAAAAACATAAGAGTATGTGCTACGGAGTGTCAAAAGTCTAGCATCGTGAAAGTTTTTCAAGACCCCCCTCTAACACAGGGGCTAAACATGAGGTCACGTAAGGAAAGGTAGCAGAGATAACCCCTCCAAAACCGGACCAAGTGTAGTGGGGAACACATATAGAGGGCTTGTCTTGGGATTTCATTGATTACATTTGACACGGAGCTTCGTGGGTCTCGAATCCGTTCGGGGTCCTCATTCATCTTCTAGAACACTTTCTTTTGATACCATTGATATGTTTAAGGCTTGATGCCCTGCTCATTGTGGTCCACCCAACTGTCGAATGTACCCGCTTGGTGACTATTTGCACGCTGGCAACCTAGTTGCCTATCTTTCTAGTGACTTACACAGGTGACTGCAGGGGTATATCGCGGTACCTAGGATAGACATCGGGCCACTCTTTGCAGAGTATACCTGGAGGGTGATTCCATATTTGAGTTGCACTTGCACTGGTAATTTTCTCTAGTGTTGATTGTTGTAACAGTTCTTCCAACTAGTTAGTGACTACTTGTTTTATCTCATAGGTACCTTTTCTAGTGTGTGCTGGTTTTCAAACTATTATAGATTTCCCTAGTGTGTCTTTGATCTTCTCACATAGTGGAGAATCCAGATTTCAGCCGACCAAGAAGGCTTTTGGGCCTGCCACTAGTTCTCAACCCCCCCGCCACCGCTAAGGTGAAAACTAGACCAACAAGGGTCTTTTGAGACAACCAGGTTATAGGAAACTATGCCCAACCCATCTTTGAGAGGAGAAAATTTGATTCTGGAGGAACCAGTTATTTTTTACCTCGGAGCAGAATCTCTTGGTCTGTATAACCCTCCCATCACTGATCTATCAGTGCCTATCGTCGTACAGGTTCTACCTTACAAGCGTCACATAGTTTAACCAACAATAATAGAAGAAAACACTGCTACTTTTTAAGGGAATACTCATATTTCCTTCACAACTGTCACCACTGGGTGTGTTCCACCTCCTAGCCAACTGTCATTTGTCTGGGCCACTATGGTCTTGACTGATTCTACCTTGATAAACGGTCTGATTCTATTTATGGCAGTGATCACTGCTCCGTTTACTCATAATGCGAGAGGCCCTTTGTTCTCGTATGAGATGCCTAGCTTTGGTACAAGTATTGTAATTTCCTCCTCCAAACTACAGACTTTAGATTTGGGGGCAGGGAGTTCCAATGCTCCTCTGTAATGATCTATGGGGGGCACTTCAACTCCCTTTATCTCTTTCCCTTACGGTTGGGGTCATATAACCCCTTTGTCCCCCTTGCTAGGCGGTGTTCCTCAACACTCTGTCGAGCCTAACATAAACTTGTTTGGAGCAGGTAGTCAAGCACTCCCTCCTTATAATATGTTGGTTGGTTTGACACCTTTCTCTTTGTTCAGGGCATTTGGTAAAAATGTTTTCTCGTCAGCTGTCATTTCGGTCGAGGGAAACCCTAGTTCTAGACAACCACATTCTATACAGGGTATTATTCCTGCACAGGGGGCACACTTAGGAATTCCTTCCTCACAAGGACCTTGGAATCCATGGGAGGGACAAGTCCCCTTTCTGGGGATATCAATCGGGGGAAATCCCTTCCATACCCAGTGGAACGCTAGGAAAGGCCCAACGCCTATGCTTGTCAAATCGACAAGGGGAAACCCCTCCCAAAATCCTTGGAATGCGACCCAAGATCATCCTTTTACATCCTATTACTGGAACCAGCCAATGATGTCTCAAAAAGCACATAATTTGTACGTCGATCATAGCCATGGTTATTACCAGAGCCCTGGCCAACAACCTAACTTTTCCTGGCAACCTTTTTCCAGTCATACTCCAGGATCCTTTTTCCCTGGCTACAATCCACAACCTAAACTGCCATTTCTATCAACCCTGCACTTGCCACATTTGACAAGGCTCTTAAATGACCCCATCTCTCACGATCCAAGTTGGCCTCCTATGCTGACCAAGTTGCCTTCGGACATTCCAAAGTTCGAAGAGAAGCCTAACGAAGATCCTAGCGATCATGTAACTACCTTCCACTTATGGTGCTCGTCCAACTCGTTAAGAGACAACTTCGTTCAGTTCTGATTGTTTCAACACACTTTCATAGGGAGTGTTGCGAAATGGTACATCGAGCTAGACCTCTCATGATACTCTTCCTTCGACGAATTGGCAATGGCTTTATTGAACCATTTAGAATTACCTGTGAGATACAATGTCGACATTGAATTGCTGGCCAATTTAGAGCAGACAAAAGTAGATCATATCTCAGATCATATCTGATAATGGAGATGCTGGAAGAGTTTAATAAAAGTTCTAGTCCCACCAACATTCAAGCTAGAGTGGTTCCTTAAGTCTTTGGTACCTCGGTTATATAAAGACATCGCAACATCCAGAGTGTTTTCCAAGGAAGACGCGATAATGAGAGATGAACAACTAGATCTAATTTACTCTCATTCTGGTTTACTCTATGAGATCTTTACAGATGCACCAAGGTCAATCCTTGACAAAACCTGACAAAGGTCTAGACCACATGTTGATGGCATTATTGGTTCAACACAAACAAATCCTATTGATCCATTGTCAAATCAATTGCAACAATATTCAATACAGCAGACAATAGCCAATTAGAGCATCGGTTCAGCTATTATCCCTACCCAAAAGTTGGATGTACACAGTGTGCAAAATAAAAACCCAAAGGCCACCCAGTAGCCCGACGGAAAGAAGAAACACAAAAAAGGGTAAGGGGGATAAGAAACCCACCAATAATGTTGGTGGGGGTGACACTAAAAAGAAGAATTCAAATTATCCTTGTAATCTTTGCAAGGAAGACCACCTGACCCATTAGTTCCCTGGGCTTGCAGAGGCCAAGAAATTATTGGCACAACAACAGCCTGTCGTGTTAATGAACCCATTTCCACATGGGAAAAATCTAACTCAAGCCTCCTCGAGCACGGAAGGGGGTAGTCAAGGACCCCCTCCATCTTCGAGTAATCCTTCATCTGCAAATGTGTATATGATGAAAGGTGATGTCTATATATCGAATAGAGAACGTGATTACGAAAAGCCAAGCACCTCTAAGAAGGGTAAGGAATATGAAAACCCAACTCTTCCTCTCCAGATTAAGAATACGTTGGGAAAAGCAATGACCTGTATCCCAAAAGGTGCTTTTTAGAAAGCCTCTCACAACCTAAACACAAGGGCCGCCCATAACTACTTTGTGGTGGAGGATTTATCACAAACCCTTTGTGCGATGTCTACTTTGGAAGTTCTCTAGAGTTTCCCTTCCCAGAGAAAGGATCTATTAGCTTCCCTAGGATCTGCCAAGACTTGTAAACCAGGAACAATCATGCTTGATATGACTGACTTAAAACCTCCTCTTGCTTACCACGTAGATTTTTAGATAGTAGTGGCTTACACCACAAAAAAATTTACCTGGAATATTTTTCGTACAGTGGTGGATGAGGGTGCCTCGACATGCATGATGTCTTTGGTGTGTTGGAAGGGCATTGAACAACTCGTTTTATCTCCGTCACCTACTCTTCTGTTAAGCCCTAATATTGGCTCATTACCTCTTAATTGGGGCATATTATATTAGTAATGTTATTTTATTTATGTTGTCTTTAGGCCATTAGTTGTAATTATACCTCCTATTCTCCTATATATACCAAGGAGACATTTTCATTTTGAATCATCTTGTACTCGAACATTTAAGTGGGGTAAAAGGAGGTTTCCCCCTTGAAGAGTTTTATTATCTGAAATTATCTCTTTTTCAAGGCGTTGAGTACTTTTTCTGAGGATTTTATATGCAATATTGATATTTGGATCTTAACATATGGTATCAGAGCTCAAGGTCTTGGGGTTTCGCTGCTACATCTGAGACACCTTGGAATTTTCATTATAACTTTTTTTCTACAACATTTCAGAAGGAACGACTTGGAGGATATTTATTATACGGATCAAGGTACGTTGGGTTCAAAATTCAGCTCTTGAGGCCTTATAATTTTGGAGATACATCCTGTACAAGATATGGTTCTGGAATCATCCTAAACTAAGTCATTGTGGAATTTTCTCTATAAAACCTTTTATGTAATGTTTAAGACCCTAAAATCTAGAGACTATTTACAGAAATTAGTAAGGTATCTTTGGTAAAAATTTTAGCTTATGGGTCATCTTAAATTTGTAGATACACCCTATGTAAGATAGGGTATCTGACTAGTCCTATTGACTATTCTCAAGAAGGTGTTCCAGGTAAAACAATCATAAATTCTTCCTAGAGTATCCAAATTGTGTGGGATTGGTTTCATTCGATCTTGGACAGTCTGTAATATTTCTAGTGCGAGTTTCAGCATTTTATATCAATTATTTTGTGTGGGGCACGCTATACAAGTGAGATCTCCTCAAAA
The DNA here is from genome assembly GCA_009831015.1 of Picea engelmannii. Taxonomy (NCBI): domain Eukaryota; kingdom Viridiplantae; phylum Streptophyta; class Pinopsida; order Pinales; family Pinaceae; genus Picea; species Picea engelmannii. The sequence goes on along the minus strand of ML778657.1, from coordinate 844,792 downwards.
GGCCAAAAATCGGCAAGTTGTGGGGAATTTACCATAAATTCCACTTGGCACATCCAATTTTGATCAGACCTATGGCATTGTAGAGAATAAATATCAAAGAACTACATAAAAGAAATTTGCATACCCAGAAGGGCCGAAACTTGGGAGATACAATAGAAGAAATATTGTCTAGCAGAACCACCTCAAAATCAAGGTTCAAAAGTGATACTTGGCCAACATGCCACCAAAAAAGGGAACTTCTACATCAAATAAGCCTCCAGAAAATCCTACTTGGACTCTTGATGAAGGTGAAGAAATGTGTAGGGACATAAATGAACTACAAAATAAGATGGATTCAATGGAAGCTAAGTTGGATACTAAGATGGATTCAATGGAAGCTATGTTGGATACTAATATGGATGGTTTAAAAGGGGAGATCATGGAAGTATTGAAAAATTTCGTAACAAAGAAGACACCTGAAAGTGAAAATTCATCCCATGAAATTCATGATGAGGACACAAGGAAGGTGAATCAAGAATGGAGAAACTCCAACTTTGGTTTGAAGACCAACCATGTTCCTAAGATTGATATGAGGAAGTTTCATGGCAAGGACCCAATCACATGGATACTTCAGATGGAACAATTCTTTTATCTCCATAATGTGCCACATGCACAAAAGGTACAAATTGCTTCTTTATATTTACAACCTAATTAATTTGTATGGTATTGATGGCTTTGTTCTCGCAAATCACTCGTCACTTGGACAATTTTCACGGAAAAAATGATAGCACACTATGAGGATACAAGGAGCAATACCTTCTTTAGCCATTTAATAAATCTCAAGTGAAAGGGTTCAGTTACCGAGGACATTGAGAACTTCCAAAGATTGAATATAAAGGTAACCGATATTCCAGATGAGCACTTGATTGATGTATTCATAGGAACTTTAAAGGATAACATTCAACATGAGGTTCGCCTTTGGGAACTCAAATCATTGGAGAATGAATTTAAGGTGGAAGGAAATGTTGAAAGTAAAAATATGGCTATGGCTACTAGAAGGACCAATCCTAACATCTATAGAGAGAACAATGCTCCTTCTTCTAAAACACCTCAACCTACAAGGTTGACACCACAACAATTGGAGGAAAGAAAAGAAAAAGGT
>ML778657.1:806867-831664 GCA_009831015.1 Picea engelmannii | reverse complement strand
TTTAGATTAGTAATGTTATTTTAATTATGTCGGCTTTAAGCCATTATACCTCCTAGTCTCCTATATATACCAAGGAGACATTTTCATTTTGAATCATATTGTACTTGAACATTTAAGTGGGGTAAAAGGAGGTTGCCCCCTCGGAGAGGCTTATTATATGAAATTATCTCCTTTTCAAGGTGTTGAGTACTTTTGCTGAGGTTTTTATATGCTATATTGATGTTTTTTTCTTAACACAAAGTGACTGATATGGTCCCTTCCTCGGTCAGTCCCACTCTTCCTCTGAAGATTGCTAGGGTGGTCTATCCAAGTCCACCATTGGTTGATCCGATCTAATCATTGGTCGATCCTACTCTCCTTCTAGAGAGTAAACCCGATATTGCCCATGTTTTTCTTGTTAATACAGACTCTACTGTGCCATGGGCATTCCTCCTTCTCCTGTGAAACCCCCTCTAAGTAATGATGCCATCCTTTTTGATTGGGGTGTGCTAACTAGACCTCGTCTTCCCTCCCACATTCCTTTCCAGATTACAGTATAGGTTTGTGGGCGAGACATTCCTCAAACGTTGATAGATGAAGGTGCGTCCATTAGTATTTTGTCTTATGTTTCTTGCTACACTTTGGGTTGTCTGTAGCTTGCACCGGTTACACAGAATCTGTTATCTTTTAACAAAAGAACTTGTCAACCTTTAGGGATCCTTCCTCAGTTTCCTGTAAATTTGGGAGGGAAAAATGTATTTATTGATGTCATGGTAGTCCGAGACCCCTTGGATTTCGCTTTACTCCTTGGGCGGGATTATGTCTATGCTATGAAATCTCTTGTATCCACCCTTTTCTATGTGATATCTTTCCCTCACGATGGAAGAATTGTGACTATTGATCAACTTTCATTCATCGACCCCGACTAGGTTACCTCCCTAAGTGGTTCTTATATGCAGACAGTATCGCCCCCGCCACATGTCATTTATGTGGCGTTGTCTCCCATGACCTCAACTTTTGATGATTTGGATATGGTAGTTGACATGGTGATCTCTTCGGTAGGATTATTGGAGCCTGCTCTCCTTACCCTTGTCACGACCCTCAACATGTGTTCCTTCCAGAGTGATTATCTTCCATCCGGCAAATATCTCTTTGAAGCCATGACCGAGTTTTGTCCCTTGACATGGTACCCTTCCAGAGAATTATCCTCTCGGAAGCCATGATCAAGAAGAAGTCATGAGCAAAGTTTCTCTTCTCTATGGCAAGCTCGTTAAAAAATGAAACAGAGGCCTTGAGCATAGTTCTTTTCCTGTGTTAAGCTCATTAAAAAATGAAACAGGCACCTCTCTTGAACCTTCTTTTCATCCACCCTTATCCTTCGGTGAATGAATCAAAGCTTGGAGGGCATGTGTCCAGTCTTTGATGATCTTTCTGGAGTTAGGACACTAGCTTTCAAGCTAGGGGCATACCGAGCTTACTCTTTGTTCTTTCTCGTGCTCGTAAATACATGAGAATGCATTCGGGTAGACTTTTATCTCTTTTTCAGACCTATATGGATACATGAAAAAGGAACCCCCTGGAGTCTCGTTTAAGCTCTTTTCAGACTCTCTAAACATGAAAATATTGCCGAGTGATCTTGCTTCCTTTCCCACTTGTTAAAAGGTTTGAAAGGGCATATTTTGAGTGATAATTTATCTCTTTTTCGGCCTCGTGAGACTACCATTACGAAAAAGGAACCCCCTGGAGTCATCTTTAAACTCTTTTCAGACTCTTTAAATATGAAAAGATTGTCGAGTGACCTTTCTTCCTTTCACACTCGTTAAAAGGTTCGAAAAGATGTCTTTCGAGCGATAGTTTATCTCTTTTTCGGTCTCGTTAGACTACTGTACGAAAAAGGAACAGAAAGAGTTCTCTTTTAAGTGTTTTTCCAAACTCTATAATCATGAAAAACCTTCGAGTTTTCTATCTTTGGACTCGCTAAAACACACATCGACAGGCCCATATGGGATCAAACCCTTACTTCTTCCAGTTCATTAAACAAAGGAAGAGGAACTTACCGAAGGTGAGTTATATCGAGCATGTATTATTTGGACTCGTTAAAACACACATCGACAGGTCTATACGGGATCGAACCCTTACTTCTTCCAGTTTGTTAAAAAAATGAAGAGGAACTTACCGAAGGTGAGTTATATCGAGCATGTGTTATCCTCCTCGAACTCATTAAATCAAAAAGAGGTACTCATCTATCTGGATGGGGGAAAATTTGAAAGAAGCAAGGCAAGAAGTCTCTTGAGAACATTACCAAGTAATTCTTAGAGTTGCCCTTGAACACGACACTTTGTCATTTGCATGCATTATAATCCGTTGAACCTCTGCACTGAGCCAATCCTTTAAGTTTCTTTCACTCCTCTGGGTCACCTGACGTAAGTCACAGCATCCACTGCATCATCAAGTTTTGGTCCATGTCATGTTTTTCTATTGTGCCTCAGTGTTCAAGGGAAGTATCCGCCTCTAGAGTCACCCATCCTGAATATCTTATCTCAAAAATCATGTCAGTCCATGTTCATTTGATCTACCAATTATATCTCTATGTCTGTTTCGTGTCATTGATGGGGGATACATCAAGTACCTCCTTCGACGAGCTTATTCCTGTCGACCTTAGCACATTATACAGGAATTAGGCTTAGAAACCAGTTAGTACTTTGGCACCTGCATGCCTCAATGGCAGGCCTCCCTCACATTCGACAGTAGGTTTACAATTATTGACCTCTAATTGGATGATTCCATGAACGTTCGACTCCAGCTAATCCATTCACATTCATTGGAATGTACTAGGCTACCTTGGGAATCATTGACGTTAATGGTGATCTCCCTCGCACTTGTTAACGGTTTACACCATTGACTGGTAATCAAGTGGTTTATGCCATGTTCGACATCAGGACATCTATTCACATGGTTAGATTCGTACCACATCGGGAGCGGTAAGAAGACCCTGGGTTGAGTGATCACTTTGATATATGCTTTTCCCAGGTTGCGAAGGAATTTCTCTTGGACAAATGATACATACACTATTGCATAGATCCACATTGTATTGGTCATGGCTATGTATTGTCATCTCATAGATCCATTGTTTATCCTTCGTGGCTACGATCAGTTCATGTATAAAGTGTATAGATCCACAGTGTATTTTTAGTGGCTATACCTTTTTATCAATACAATTATGGATACGCATTGTATTTTATGGCGGCCATATCTTGCAAGTCTTTATCACCCAAGCATAGGTATGCCTGCCTTGGGTTTGAAACATGTCATAATATTTGTTGGATGTTTGTGTGCATCTTTTTTCAGGTTCTCTGCGTCTATACCCTTGCTTGAAAGTCTACAAAGCATTTCATTCATCAGTTCCTGTCTTATAACTTCATCCTTTGGGGGGCAATCTGTTACACATAAAAAATACTCACTTTGATAGTGTCGCAAGTGTCGTCATTACAAAGGTCGCAAGTGTCGCACTTTGCTCACAAGTGTCGCAAGTGTTAAAGAAAGTATACTGTCATGATGCCTATGTCATGCCGATAACGACATGAGGAGGACACTTGAAACACCTCAAACATTTGATTTGGAAGAGGAGAAATGAGTCAGCAGGTTTACAATCCTTTTGCCATCTGAAAACACCTCAAAAACTGAATTTTTGTAGGGGAGCACTCCCCTATACCTCTTATGGGAGAACTGGCGCTCCCCCTTACACTGTCTGGGAGCGTTATAAAGCTCCTTTGGCCCTTTTGAGGGAGCGTTGGTGTCTTTAGGAGTGTTGGTGCCCCCCTTAAGCCTACTGGGGAGCGCTACAGCGCTCTGATGGACCTTTTGAGGGAGTGCTACCTATTCTGGGCAGTAGTTAAGTTGTTGAGATGAATGGGGGAAGGATCTTTTCATTCATGGAAGGCAGTTGGATTTAAATCCCTAGTCCAGCCATGATCTTAGGGAATATCCTCAATTGAAGGAGGAAAATCCTCAACTTCCCCAAGGATATCTCAAGTGGTTAAAGCCTCTACAAGGCTATATAAGCAAGTTTTCTCATGGTGAAAAGGGGAGTGGAAAGGGAGAATCACACCAAACTTATGATGTTATAAGTGGTGCTGGAACATAGATGATTTGGAGGCAATAGACCTATGATCTCATAGGGAGCAATCAGTGAAGCTATCATCATTTAGATCATGGATCTTTTGAGCAAGAGGTAGACAAGGAGGACTTGGCAGAGCTGCTGCAATCAATCCATGGCTGTAAGCAATGTTTTTTCCTCATTAATATAATTTGCTTGGTCTGTTTCTTTCCAGTTTGTGTCTGATCTTACATAAACTTGTCTCTGATAGATAGATCTGTTTTCAAACTAATATCAATAGAGTAGGAAGTGGTCGTACTATTGTTTTTCTACAGGGCTCATTGAGGAGCGAAGATTGGAGCTCAACTCGGAGCATGCCGGGACAAATGTCAATAAAAGGTACTTCTATTCTCCTTCCTCCTCATGCATTAGTTTGTATAGATCTGAAAGGAAGTCAGTGTCCACGTTAAGCACTTTCTATCTTAGAGTTAAAAGTGTAGCTCTTTGAGGCAATCTACCTTTTCGCAGGGAGATTTTCCTTCAACAACCTCTCCAGTAGGAGGGCACTCGAGATTTTTGAAAACCTACCAGAGAGTCAAGAAGGCTTTTTTTTGGGCATGGCCTTAAAACTGATGTTCAAAGGTTTGTCACAGAATGTTTCATTTGCCAAAAAAATAAGGTGGAAACAATTAAGAACCCAGGTCTTTTACAACCATTATCCATTCCAAGTCAGCACTGGGAGGAGGTTTCCATGGATTTCATCACAGGGTTACGAAAGTCTGAAGGAAAGAGTGTCATCATGGTGATTGTTGATAGATTGACCAAGTACGCACATGTTTTTTCACTCTCTCATCCCTTCAAAGCTAGTACAGTTGCCACCACATTCATGGAGACAGTTCAAAATCTACATGGTAGCCGAAAGATTATTGTAAGTGACAGAGATCCCATCTTCACTGGACATTTTTGGACAAAATTATTTTCTTGTTTGGGTACTCAATTGGCTCATAGCTTGTCCTATCATCCTCAATCTGATGGACAAACTGAGATAGTGAAAAAATGTCTGGAAGGATACCTTTGTTGCTTTGTCTCTGATAAACAAACACAATGGTTCAAATGGTTACCCTTGGCAGAATGGTGGTATAACACTTCCTTTCATACTGCAACAAAAATGACACCATTTATGGCACTTTATTGATACCACCCTCCTTCCATCACTTCTCTAAAAGAAAAATCTAAGGTTCAAGCAGTGGAAGATCACATCGAGAATCAACAACAAGTTCTCCAAATATTAAAGGATAACCTGACCATGGCACATAATCGCATGAAACAAAAAGCATATCAACATCGTAGTGAAAGAAGTTTTGAAGTAGGGGATTGGGTATTTTTAAGACTACAACTACAAACAGATGTTCCTCAACCAAGACAAGAAGGATAATAAATTATCACCAAAGTACTATGGCCCTTATAAGGTGTTGCAAAAGATTGGTACTATGGCATACAAATTGGAGTTTCCTACATCTTCACGAGTACACCCAGTTTTCCATGTTTCATGCTTAAAGAAGGTTATAGGCGACAAGATCCCAATTCAAACTATATTGTCAGAACTTGAAAAGGAAGGAAAAATCATATTAGAGCCTGAAGGAATCACTGACACAAGAATTCACCAGCTGAGGAATAGATCCATTTCAGAGCATCTCATTAAATGGAGGAAACTACAGGCTGAAGATTCCACTTGGGAAGATGAGTATTTTATACAAAAGCATCCAAAGTTACTCAAGCGTTGCGGAAAACACTTGTCTCAAGGGGAGGGACATGTTAAGCCCTAATATTGGTTCATTACCTCTTGATTGGGGCATATTATATTAGCAATGTTATTTTATTTATGTCGGCTTTAGGCCATTAGTTGTAATTATACCTCCTAGTCTCCTATATATATCAAGGAGACATTTTCATTTTGAATCATCTTGTACTTGAACATTTAAGTGGGGTAAAAGGAGGTTGCCCCCTCGAAGAGTCTTATTATATGAAATTATCTCTTTTTCAAGGCGTTGAGTACTTTTTCTGAGGATTTTCTATGCTATATTGATATTTGGTTCTTAACATCTTCTTACATCTTTTGACGGTCGTTTTTTTCGACCACATGGGATCATTCCCTCTTTCCCCATGAAGTTAGAGGGAAAATCCATGTGCGTTGAAGTTGAAGTCATCAATGCATCTCTCGACTATAATATTTTGTTAGGAAAGAGTTGGACCTATGTTATGCAAGCAGTGGTCATGCCAGTTTTTCGAGTCTTATTGTTTCCACACGAGGGTCGGATCATGACCATTGATTAGTTATCCTTCTCTTGTCCTAACCCTTCATCGGGAGTCTCCATGGTCTCAATGATTGATAACCCTCAACCTGGCATCATCAACGTAGGGCTTGGTTTGTGCCTACCTTTGATGGGTACTTTTGTTTACCTGCCTCTGACCGACAATGTCAATTACATGACGACTATCCCTGACCAGCCTCGGGCTGAAATTTTCCAAATCTCGTCATTTCGCACGACATAATTTAACTATCCATGGACACTTCCTTCCCCATCATCCATGATGGAAAGGATAGAGCACCATGTAATGGCCATGCATTTGTTCGTGACAGAAGTTGCATATTCGATCATTCAACAAGATTCTACCGACCTCGATATGACTCCTGCACAAGAGTTAGATCTGGTGCTAGAGCCTATTTGGGCTCAAGGTTCCCTTCCCGATACAAATTCTTTAGACTTAGTTTTTCCCTCAGACAAGGCAATTATTGAGGCAATTACTAGTCCAAACAAACCCTGGGATGATCTTCATCATAGATCTTACTTCCTCCTACAGTTAAGATGAATTGAAGCAGGTGAATTCACTCTAACTATGACTGGAGATAAATCTTGTCCTATTAATCCTTTGGAAACACACATTGTTTACATTGAAGGAAATATGGTGACAATAGTTGAACCGATACCTATTGACATCTCTAGAACCCCTGGGGTCATGGAGAATATCTTCATTGGAGTGCATTGCTCCCCCAAGGAGATTCAAATATACAAAGATTTATTTAAAAAATTCCACGACGTGTTTTCCTGGTCTTATGAGGAAATTATAGGCATAGACCCAAGAATCGTCGAACGTGAAATCACGACCTATCCTAATGTCAAGACGGTCCAGCAGAAGCTTCGTCTGGTCAATCCTAAGAAAGAAGAAGCTATCAAGGCTAAAGTAGAGAAACTACTTAAAGCTGGTTTCATCTACCCCATTTAATTGACTCAATGGGTGTCGAATCCCATGCCAGTCAATAAAAAATAGGGTACGATTCATGTATGTATGGACTTCCATGATCTGAACAAGGCCAACCCAAAAGATAATTTCCCCACACCATTTATTGACCAGATAGTCGATGAATGCGCAAGATGTGAAGCCTTTTCGTTCATGGATGGTTTTTTGGGATACAATCAGATACAAATCAAACCCGAAGACCAACACAAAACCTCTTTCATCTTTCCATGGGGTACATTCACTTATTGTAAGATGCCTTTTGGTATGAAAAATGTTGGACATACATTTCAATGGGCCATGTCGTTTTCTTTCCATGACCTCAAACAAATATTCGAGGATTATCTCGATGATTTAGCGTCATGTTATCGCAAGAGAGCTGATCATCCAGAACACCTCCGATTTATCCTTGAATGGTGTCGCTACTACTGAATCTGCTTGAATCCAAACAAGTGCAGTTTTTGCGTCACATCGGGTCGTATTCTAGGCTTCATAGTTTCGACAACATGGATCATGGTTGATCCTCTAAAGGTTGAGGCAATAGTTTAATTGCCTCCCCCGTGCACCATCCATCAGCTTCAAATTTTGCAAGGGAAAGAAAACTTTTTACGGCGTTTCATTGCAAACTATGCCGAAATCACAAAGGGTTTAATGCGTTTATTTAAGAAGGACATTACTTTTCATTGGGATGAATATGCTCAACGCTCTTTCGTAGCATTGAAACATGCCCTCATATCTACCCCTCTGCTTCATCCACCCAATTATAATAAATATTTCCTATTATACTTGGCCACTGTGAAGTCGACCATTGGTATGGTCTTAGTTCAGGAGGATGATTTACTCTCAGAATACATGATTTATTAACTGAGCCAAGGCCTAGTTGGACCATAACTCAATTATTCCCATATTGAAAAACTTGCGTTGGCAGCAGTCCATGCTGTCCAATGGTTCTGTCATTACATTTTGTCTCGCAAGACCACTGTCATTGCCATCGTGAACTCATTTCAATACATATTGACACGATGATTCATTGAAGGAAATATTAGTATATGGATAGTTATCCTCCAGGAATTCGACTTGGAGTTCATTTTGACAAAATCCAAAAATTCGATGGTCTTCGCAGAACTCATATCGGAACTTCCGGTCGAATTAGGTGATGTTATACCCGACGAGTCACCTATCAAAGGAGACATGTTTTTTATTGTGTCTTCCAAACCTTGGTATGGAGATGTTCTTGTCTATCTCTAGACTTTGAAGTGTCGCACCTCTACTTCTCGTGATGAGTGTCACCATATATACCATCAAGGTAAGAACTATCTGATACTCGAAGACACTTTGTATCATAGAGGTGTAGAATGCATCCTTCGTCGATGCCTCACTCGTGAAGAAGAAAAAATCGTGCTTAACGATTTCCACACTGGAGCATCTGGCGGTCATCTATATGGGTTGGAAACAACCCAAAATATTCTATGAACCAGTTAATTCTGGCCGAAATTAATGAAAGATTGTGTTGAATCGATCAAGAAGTGCCACCTATGTCAGATCTTCTCTCAGAAGATGAGGGCACACCTCGCTCCCATGTTTCTCGTTATTATCATTAGTTCCTTCACTAAATGGGGGATTGATTACACTACATGCAACCCCCCTTCAGCAAGGGGGCACCACTATATCATCATAGTAGTAGACTACTTCTCCAAGTGGGTCGAATCTATGCCAATGTTTAAAGACGATGAGGAGACAACAACTCTCTTTTTTTTGAAGAAGATAATAGCAAGGTTCAAAGTCCCAAGAGAGATTCTCACTGCCCATGGCATTCACTTTCATAACAAAATGATGACCGAGTTAATGTCAAATCTTGGGTTGTGGAAAGAACATTAATCACCCTACTACCCCCAATTGAATGGTCAAGTGGAAGCTGTAAATAAATCTCTTAAGACCATTCTACAGCGAACGATCAATTCAGCCAAGTCAAATTGGCATTTGATGTTATACTCAACATTATGGGCTTACTGAACATCCATTAATACTGCAACTAGTTTCTCACCTTTTCAACTCGTTTACGGGTAGGAAGCATTCTTTCCCATAGAATTCCATATCCCATCTTTAAAGTTGGAAGTACAATTATTACCAGACACCTCACCGCTTGAAGAGAGGTTATTATATCTCGAGAAGCTCAATGAGAAGTGTTATGATGTGGCCTTAGCTAAGGAAGATCATAAACAAAAAGTCAAGTGTCAATATGATCAGTCCATTTGACCTCGGATTTTTTATGAAGGTGACCTTGTACTGGTATATGACCAATATAAATACCCCTTGAGGGCATGGAAGTTCAAACCTATGTGGTTCAAACCTTTCATCGTAAAAGAGGTTCTAAGAAAGGGCACTTATCATCTCGTGGACTTTGAGGGAAATGTTTTGGAAGAGCTGAGAAATGGGCTCTACCTCAAGAAGTGTTACTCATAGGTGGGTATCCTTGCGTGACTTTTTGTAACATATGTATAGTATTTGTACTATTACTTTTTAGTTTTTTCTTTTGGTTTTATGGACGTGTCATTTTTTATGTTATCTTTTTCATTGTGGCAGATGTCAAGTGAATCAGAGGTGTTCGTTGGGTTTGCGGATGATGCTAGCTGGCACACTCGAAGGCTTGCCTCCGCAGCTTGGGTGATTTTCACACCCTAGGGTCAATTGCTATCTTCAAGAGGTATTGGTTTAGGCGACACCACAAACAATGTTGCCGAATGCAGCGTAGTTATTGAGTTGCTTGGTGACTCTTTGTCAATTGGCATCTCTCACCTCTGGGTCTATTTAGATGCTCATATGTTTGTGTCTTAGTTAAATGGAGTCTATTGCATTCATGATCCTAATCTACACAGTCGATTCCTTAGGGTACATCTCTTAGAATGAAACTTTGATTACGTTACGTATATCCATGTTCCTAGGAGATTGAATTAGGTTACAGATACTCTAGCTAATCATATATTAGATTGGCATCTTGCACACATATAAGAAAAAAACACACACACACATTTAAATACATTTGTAGATAAGTGTAATCCATAAAACAAAAAAAGATAAAAAAAATCCATATATAATATAAAAAATATCGAAATACATGGGTGGGCGCAAGCGCCTCAAAAATATGTCGAGTAAATATTCACGAGGCTTATTCCCTCAAAAATATACAAACGGTGCCCTCAACACATAGGTAGTCCAGCCTAGCTAAGGACAAGGCCTGTTGGCCCTGTTGTACTGAACAATGACATTTTCCAAACGCCGAAATAGCTGGACCCAATTCTGTGGCACCCCAACTACATGAGGATGCATAGATGGTAGTAGATCCTCGATCTCTACCATGGGGACTGTGCGAGTGAGAGAGGTAAGGTTCCACTCTACACATCTCAAAACTCTCTCAGCCTCACTGGTTGGAGGTCCCCCTATTGCTGCTGGTCTGCTGACTGTGGCTGATGAGGCCTCTGGTCGAGGACGTCGCCTGGTCCTCGCAAAGTCCATTGGAATCGATGGTCCCACATCCGCACATAATAGAAACATATATGTCAAATGAACTGGTATACAAAAAAATGATATATATGAAAAAAACATAAAAATGAAATAACTTTGAAAAAAAATCTTACCTAGATATCCTCATACCACTCCAGGAGGTACACCCATGTCAAGGTCCCTGGAAAAGTTGATTATGGCATAGGGATAGTCCTCTATCACCGAAATCTACCGAGACCACCAATCGAAAAACTTGTCGTCAAAGGCCTCAATAGTCCTCCCTCCCCCCTGTTGCGGCAACAATGTTTCCCATATGTTTATGCAGGAGAAGAGGCTATGTGCCCTCGTACAATCACCCTCAGACTCAGACTAGGTACCCTCTTGAAGAAGAAAGAAAAAAGGATAGTACCAAACCCAAATTTTTTGTGCCTCCACATCCGACACTATGTCAACTTCCTTTTCATGTAGTCTGGTAAAGTAGTACTCCAGTGAAAAACTTGTGCATTCAAGCACTGAACCACACAATTCATGTGTGCTCGGGAAGCGTGGTGTAAAGTTGTGGATCCAGTGATATTATGAATTGGCACCTGGGTGCCCACTTTGTCAGTACCTGCCTCGCAATGGAGTCCAATCAACTCCGCTATGATGTGAGGCCCAAAGGGAAACGTGCGAAGGTTGACTGGTTCCCCTCTCCTTGAGAGGCGAGTTATAAAGTATATATATTTAGTTGTTGGAGTCAATGATTGTCCCTCAAGCATCAATGCCTCTGCATCCGAGTGCTAGTAGTCTATCAAGGCATTCATAAGCCTAGGTTGTGCCTGCATAAATGAACTATGGAAGAACTTAAATAGGCCACATTGAGCTAATGCAACTACAACATCAGGTTCATGTGAGACCATAGTATCAAAGTCCTCATGCTCTCTCTCTCTCTCCAGTGAACATACATCCTGCAATTCACAAGTTCATAAGGGATTAGCTCTTGCTTTTTTATTTTTTTCCACAAAAAGGAGGGTATACGCGGGCTGTAGTGTACACAGTCGCATGTGCACGCATGCAGTTTTTCTCCTGCATGCGTGCACACGTGGGTTGTCATAGGACAACTCGCGTATATGTAGGGCCGACCTTTTTAAAGGTCAATGTCACTCCTAAAAACGAAATTAAATGCATAAAAGAAGAATGGAACATCAAGAGGGTTTAGTATGTACTTACTTGGTCCAAGCAGAAGTTCGTTTCGTCCACTGAAGCTCCCATAATCAATTATTTTCACAAAGTGTTTTTTTTTGTCTTTTAGTCAATTTCTCAATTAGAAATAGTGATAATGAGCTGCCAGCTTCTATTTATAGACTTTTTGGCCACATTTTTTCATTTTTTGGACATTTTTGTCTTTTTTTCTCACCTAAATATCTTTTAGTATAGTTCAAGAGTTTCTTATGGAATGTTACAATAAATGTTACTTTGGGTATTTGGATTTTTTTGGGAGATTTGGGTAATTTTCAAGGTCTTTTGGTAAAAAATCATTTTTCCAACTTTGTGCATGTAAGATAGGATTCCACCTCCACTTGTTGCACCTCGTTGCCTTTTTCTCTTTTCCATAGGATCGATCCCATCGAATTGCGACAAAGAACCATCATTGCTGCTTTAGAAGTGTCGTATTTTAGTGGGAGAGACTAACCCTTCATGGATGCCAAAGATAGATCCTGGTTTCATTTTGGTGTCCATGCCATCATTAATGACTATAGGCTCAGGAGTCCTTATTAGTTTTATCCTGATTACGAGTTTGAGCCTCATTTTCATGATGCATTATCACTCTTGAACTCATCCTCGAGACTGCCAAAACACAACAAGTCTTCTTTTAAGCCCTTTTAAGACCCTCTAAAAATGAAAATATTGTCGAGTGATCTTGTTGACCTTCATGCTCGCTAAACTAAAATTTGAAGGCACATTTGTCCCACAGTAGTTTATGCATTTTTTCGGTCTAGATGGTCAACTATATGAACAAATGTATACTCTAGGATCTTTGGTTCCCTAGAAGAGTATTCTCAGGTATGATTTTAACCCTTTTTTGGGCCTGAGGGACTAAATTTACCAAAAAGGAACCCCCAAGGAGTCCATAGTTAAGCTCTTTTCAGACTCCCTAAAATTGAAAATATCGTTGAGTGACCTTATTCCTTCACACTCGTTAAAATGGTCTAGAAGAACATTCCTGACAGAGTCCATAGTTAATCTTTTTTCAAAATCTTTAAATATGAAAAAATTGCTGAGTGATCTTGTCTTTATCACACTCATTAAAATTGTTTTGAATAAATGTCTTTTGGGTGCTAGTTTACCCCTTTTTCAAATTGACTAGACTACCTTCAAAAATGGTACCCCAACGGAGTCTCCTTTTACGCTTTTTCAGACTCTCGAAATATGAAAAACCGTCGAGCTTACCTTCTCTGGGCTTGTTAAAATTAGATCGAAGGACGTTACCATTGCGTGTCTTATTAATCATGTTTTCATACCTGTGTCTTTGGCCTAATGACGAATCCATGTTACTCTCGACTGAACCATCTAAACTATGCCTTATACGGAAGCCCTGTAGCACTTTGCCTCTGTGTCTTGACAACTTGACCCATGGAGGATTTTCCTCGAGTGTCCTTTTCCTACATATTTCCCTTTGCTTTGAGCATCCATGTGTTCCTTGCTCTTGGACCTAGTATTTCTACAACACTCAATCCTCCCTTGTAATGCATCATTCTTTTATTCTTTTTCAAGCTTTCCACAATTATTGAAAAAGACAAAAAAAATCAAATAAACCCCAAAAAGATGAAGGGAAAAATATTTTCTTTTTGTTGGAAGCACAATGAGTCACCCTTGGACAAAGAACATCCTTTCGTTTGTTCGTGAATAAAAAGGATTTAATATGACCTTAGGAAGGTATTCTCGCTACATAGAGTTGTGTCCTCCTCTATTTGGTTATTCTTGTAAATGTATTGAACTTGCACATAATAGATCTAGCTAGAAAATACCAGACACATTTGCAGAGAGAATTGGAGAAAGAAGAAGCAAGAGAGAAATAATGGAAGAATTCTCATTAACTGTATTCCACACTCAAAGAGTGAATAATTTACAATAGATATAGGGTACATGAGTAACTAATGAGCCATAGTGGTGGTCTATATTGATCTAGACACACACCAACCGTTACAAGAGTAAACTGCCACCTAGTCTAGTCTCTCAGGCAGTTACGGGAGTGAACTGCCACCTAGCTGAGTTAACTAGTCAACTAGTCTTTAGTTAACTGACTGAACAAAAAGTAGTGAGTTGGTGATGATCCCAATGTTGCATGGTGACAAAACCAATGCAACATCTAAACTCAACTCAACTAGTCAAACTGAAGTGTCAACTGAAAGAGAATATTCTCCAGGTGGAATATTCTCCCCTAAAATATAAGAGACTGGATAATGACTAATTATGACTAATAATAAAGGAATAACTTTAGGAAAAATAAATCCTATGTGTGTGCGAAGTAACTCCAACAATTCTTCCAAACATATGGAGAGTTTGTGTTGCCTCTTGCATCATGAAATTATGTCAACATCATGTTTCCTGAGTCTCATCGTTTGTCATGTTATTGTCCAAGGGAAGTTATTACCAAGATTCATTCGGCCCCTTTGCATATTGTCTCTTGCCCTCATGCCCGACCATCCTAAAATACGAATCAAGTCTTTGTTCGAAATCCATGAAGCCCTCAGCCTGATCATCAAAATCCTCTAGTTCTTTCCTGACAAGCCATCGAAGACCTCTGGGTAGTGAAGTCATACACTCATATTACACTCCTACTTGAGTTGTGAATATTTTGAAGTTGTTACTTGATATCCAAAAGCCTCATCTCTAGCCATCAAGCCTTATTCACTTCTTGAAGATGGATACTATACAAGTATATCTTTTTTATTTCAAGATGTAAATCTGTTGCGTATTGCTTGCGGCTACACTTTATATAGTTATATGACATGGATCTACAGTGTATTTGATTGGTAGCCATGATTTTATTTCATTCCAAGCATGGGTATGCCCACCTCGGTGAGACAATTGTTATTTTGCAGATGGCATCTCCTGAACTCTGGTCTTTGGGCTCACTTGTTTTGTATGTTGGTGAAGATTGATGATGTATTTCGGCCATCATATGCTATTTTGACCTCATACATTAGGGGTTATATGTTATAACCCTAATTTTCACCAGATATGCTTACCTAGCATCAGGCCATTTCATTTTACATTTTTTGCTAAGCCACTACTGGACAACTCTTCTTAAAATAACCCTTTTCTAAGGCACATGTGCCCTGCTCCACTACTGCATGCATGTATATGCTGGTTGGCCCACTACAACCCGGGTATACGTACAAAAGAACAAAAAATGGAAAGTTACATATGAAACTCATAGTTTTGGGTAAGTTACCTAGACCGTTTGACCACCCATAGCCAGTCACTCATCCAAATACCTAGCCTTTTCTAGATTATAAAAGAAGGGGTAGGGGTCCCATTTGAAAGGAGGAAAATAATTGTAAAGAAACTCTACCCAATTTTGCATTCCCTTTGTCCCAACCTTTTGCAAGTAGTGTGTGAAGATAAGCATATACAAAAGCAGTTAGAGCACAGTTGAAGAGGAGCCCGGGATGAGATTCGAGGAGCAATTATCGATCTCACTATTGTAAGGTTACTCTTGTGAGATTAATAAAAATAAGTACTTTTCCTGTCCCACCATATGAGTTTTGAAATGTTTAAATTTGATTATATTTTGATAAAACATCTAACCCATTAGTTCATAGATCATATGCATGTGGAGTTCTTTGTTTGTCTTTTTATGAATGCAGGTCAACATTGGGAGGAGATTTGCAGTCAAGGAGTGACCAGAATTTAAAGGATCGACATCAAACATGGAAAGTGAGGCACAATAACTTGATATTGTTAACCTTGTATTTGTATATGAATAATGGGGTTTATGATTGGGATGATAGTAAAATGTAGGAT
Organism: Picea engelmannii; assembly: GCA_009831015.1. Lineage (NCBI taxonomy): Eukaryota > Viridiplantae > Streptophyta > Pinopsida > Pinales > Pinaceae > Picea > Picea engelmannii. The sequence continues at coordinate 815,781 of ML778657.1, read as the reverse complement.
ACTTTAGTTCATTTCTGAACGCATCATAGAACCCTTAATGCTAGTCCGTAGGGAGACTTCCCACCCATAACACCATTACACACTAATTCTATTCCACCTATTAGATACTATATATATAGGTTCCACACTAGTCTTAAACTCAATTAAAAACTATGCTACTAAATGAAATAAAGGATGCATAACCATTAATAAAATAAAAGTTGCATAACCAACAAATATCCATTTAAACCAACCATGTAGAGCTTTTCCATGGTTAACATTTAAAAGATGAAATTAGAAAGAGTTAACTAAAAATCTCAGACCTAGAGTTAAGGCATCAAATCGTTGTCGGTTGACTAAAAGCTGCAATTATTAAGGAATTGCAAGGTAAAATGTCGTTTCAAAACAAAATTCTATCATAGAGGCTATGAGGATTTACTGTTAACCTAAGATAGCTAACTAAACAAGGCATGTAACGCTGGCAGGATAAAATCAACACTGGTAGGGAAAGTGGATGTGAAAAATTAGAAATTCTGTGGACTAGATAAAAACGTGGTCCAACATGCTGGAATCAGTGAATCCGTAATCACCAGCAAAAAAACCCCTAAATGCGTAGTCACACTCAAACACACTATTCAATTCATTGTCAGACATTTTGCTAGAGCAAGGAATTAGATTAGGGTTACTGAAAACGCAGACACAATGGATCTCAGACTACTCAACAATAAACACCAACCTACCTCAACAATGCAGGCATGCAGGGAGTAAGACGCGGGGAACTCCTCAATAATAAACACCGACCTACCTCAATGACACAGGCATGCAGGGAGTAAGACACAGATATTCACTCTCCTTCTCGCTCAGACATTGGGGCATCCTTCGTTTTCCACCTGGTTACCAATCGATGCTGAGACTTACCCCTCTTAATCACATAACGTGTATTTTCCTCATCGTCTAGATTGGTAATGGTTGAAATCGATGCCATAGGTCAATCTCAGTTACCTTAATATGCAATGGTAAATCACATACAAGTAAAAGGGTAAATCATTGTCGTAATAAAATGGTACAATGTAGAGTAAAAACACAAAGGGTATTACACGTTTCATGTAAGGAAAGGATAAACAATCACATAAGTACCCATTCGCAAAAGGCGCAATACAAACAATCAGCCAAGGACAAACAATAGAGGTAGGCGATTGACAAGAACATCCTTCGCTCATCATCCATGCACAAAAAAGCAGGGCATTGAGATCCATAGGTCTATTAACGTCGAAGAGATGACCATATATCGGGATCCTGTCTGACTTCTTAGGCAAGGACTAATGAGCTAGGGACGAAAGGAAAAACAACTGCAATCATCACAAACCAATAAAACATAGGGTGGTCAAGACAAGTCGAGAATCGAATGCCATGGTTGTCAATCAATCATTGAGCTAAAGGCTATGGGAAAAGTTTAGTCATCATCTAGAATGCTAAGAAAAACATTTTCCTTACCCAATTAAACATGTACAACTAAAAGAATAAATCATACTAACAATCTACCATGCAGAAATAAAGGAAGCGAACCATTGCCTAATCGCCCGCTCTAAGTTTATGTCCCACGCGCTTCATGTAACTCCCGCTTGCCGACTGATGAGACTTCACTGGTACCTCCCAGCCAATGCTAGGTGTACTCTTTTTCCCCCTTATCCCCCCGAGCCGCAAAGGGGCCACACACACTAACTAGAGAATCAGCTAGGTCCCATCTCGCCTCGCAAGGCTGAGCTACCACTCCTTCCCAAGCTGGGTATCCCAACTCCCACAAGCTAAGTTAGTCAAGTATAATTTTTTTCAGCGTAACTTCACGCATAATAGAAGAGATCCCTCATCATTTTCCTCCCTCCATTATATAGAGTTTTGAAGTCCCTTACTTTCCCAAAATCCCATTTAATTTAATGTTTAATAATTTAATTCATAAAAATCATCCCCGTAGAAGTGTCACCCATCCCCTTCATTCCTCCATAAATTAATTTCATTAATTAATTCATTACCCATGTTTCCCTCACTCACTTAAAGGCACTCCTAGAATCACTCCTAGGTGTCCCCATATCCCTTTACAAGTTTTAATGACTTTCCCCCTTATTAATTTACTAGTTGAGTTTAAATTAGAAAGTTCTTAAATGTTAGATACCTTACTAAGTTAGACTATCTAATTTTTCCTTGTGTTTCCCCTTTCCTTTTATGATTCCCTCTTTTTCCTAGTTTCCTAATTATTTTAGATTTCCCTCTTTCCCCTTTTTATTTAAACTCAAAAAGGCATGTGCAGAAACTTACCCTTTTTCTCTTTTTCTTTTTAATGAATAAATTTTTAATTAGCATAATATAGTAAAACAATTATTTCCCCTTTTTAAATTTTATCCCAAAAGACTTTAATAAATCAAATTAATTGCTTACCCCCTTCTTGTCACAAGATTAATGAAGATTATCATTATTATTTATTTTATTTTTATAATATATATATATATATATATATATATATATATATATATATATATATATATATATATATATATATATATATATATATATATTTTCTATTTTTTTTAAAATAAATGGATAAAAGTTTACCACCAGTATAATTTAGACCTTGACTTTATTTTCCTAGGATGGGTGACATTTTATTAAGGGAAAAGTTTTGTATCTTCCTAAACACGTTATTTGTCCAAAATCCATCTAGGTTTATCCAATTATTAAATAACAACGCGACGTGCCCTTCAGGACACACTAGGTGCTCCAAGGGTGTCACTTGCCTCTTTCTATTTCTATTTTATGACGTGCCCTTCAGGATGCACCACGTGCTCCAAGGGCGCCACTCGCCTCTTTCCATTTTTCTTGCATGACGTGCCCTTCAGGATGCACCATGTGCTCCAAGGGTGCCACTCACCTCTTTCCATTTTTCTTGCACGACGTTACCTTCAGGACGCACCACGTGCTCCAAGGGTACCACTCGCCTCTTGACTGACTTGGTAGACATCAAAAACCCCTCGAGTCAATACTCCTCTAGGTGATCTTGTGGGAGACTAAGGGATTATAAGGAATAAGGTCCCTGCCTTATTACGCATGCCTTAGAATCATCGTGAGTGACTTTCACAGTATTCCCTCATAGCATCGTGGGTCCTCTCGAACTAAGTAATCGTTAACCTACAGTTCGAGCCACGATGGGAGTGCTAGTAGGATGTGGCAAGGCTATTGTCCACACCTCTCCCTCAACATCTCTGGTAGTCGTGCATGACCCCTCTACTCCACATGTGAGTCTGGTCGGCAAGCTATCATCAACCTACATCATCAACAAATCATGTCTGAAATATATCCATAATCATATCATCTAATCAGATGCACTAATATCACATATAAACCAATCAAACCCCAATAGTTCACTCCTTGAATCTATCTAGAGTCCAAGGGGTTCCATCGATGCCTCTGCATCCTCAAGGTCCAAAATCCTGCAAACTCAGTAAAACCGAGTCAATATCACCTTTCTATGTCAATGCAACAAAACAACATGTCATCAACCCATAATGCCTCATAATCAAAATCAAATACTTAATAGTATAATAACCCGGATCACTTGCAGGCAAGTGTCCTCAAATAATAAGTTTGCTTAGTGTGGGAAAGCTCGGGATGTTACAAAGGCATGGTCCTTATTCCTTAGAGGCCCTTAGTCTCCCATAACGTCACCTAACGGAGTATTGACTCCAGGGGTTTGACTTTTTCCAAAACCAGTGAAAAGGCAAGTGGCACCCTTGGAGCACGTAGTGCATCTTGAAGGGCACGTCGCAAAAATAAAACATAAATGCAAGCGAGTGGCACCCTTGGAGCATGTAGTGCGTCTTGAAGAGAACTCCATGATTTTAACTTTGGCAAGTTAATAAACCTAGTACCTAGAAAACTATGCCTCCTTAGGACCTGTTCGACCTTAAAATGAATGATGGTATGACTAAAGTTTAATAACTATATTTTCTCTTAAATTCATCACCAAGCCTAGTGAATTTAAAACCTAGGTCTAAGTAGAACATGTGAACAAAAAAAAAAAACTAAATGGACATGTAACAAGAAGGGGGTAAAGAAAATTCAAACATTAATAATTAAAGTAAAATTTTAATGAAGGATTAAATTATTAAAAGGGTAAATTTTTCTTTATGTCTAAACTTGCTAATTCTAAACTTAGATAAAAAGGGGAACCTAAACAAAAGGGGAAACTTAAAAAAATAGAGGAATGTGTGACTTAGTAGGGAGTCTAGACTTTGGAACTTTCTATTTGTGAACTCAACTAGGATTTAAGTAAGGCGTCAGTCATTTAGTAAATGTAAGGGAATATAGCGACATTGAGGAGCGTTTTTAGAAATGCTTTTAGGTGGGTGAGGGAAATAGGAAAAATTGAATTAATTAATTAATTAATTTCTGGTGCAACTAAGGGATTGAGTGACATGTGTATGGGGGAGTTTTATCCTAATTAAATTTAACAAAAAGAATCTAATGAGGGTTCTGGAAACTAATCACTAATAAAACTCTATAAAAAAGGAAGGAGGAGGAGAAGTATGGATCACGTCTGGTAGGCGTAAAGTTACGCTGCCGATATTTTTCTTGACTAGTTTTTTCTTGTGGGAGTTGGGATTCCCAGCTCGATCAGATAGTGGTAGGTCGACCTTGCGAGGAGAGTTGGGACATAGATTTATCTCATTTGTGTGCACGATCCCATTACAGCTAGGGGGGATACGGGGGAATAAGAGTACCCCTAGCGTTCACTGGGAGGTACTGGTGAGGTCTACATAGTTAGCAAGTAGAGACAAGAGGGAGCACAAGCACGCAGTAATGCCATCTGATTCTTCGCCTCCGGTTAGGGTAATCCTAACTAAGGTTGCACTCATTTACCTTCAGTTTAATTACATTTTAATTATTGGCATACACATTTGATATTATGTTCAAGGTTGACATTTTTCTGAGATCGTTTAAACAATTGTATTCTAGATGCTACTCCGTGATAATTTCTAGACTTACGACATTGTCTATTTCCTTAAGGATTGTTTCTCTTCTGAGCCAACGCTTGTGATGAATTTTTTATTTTTCCTAGATTGATCTTTCTTTGATTGTTCATCCCTGTTGGACCCAACCATTTATGTGATTTTCTAGCTTCTAATAAAGGCATTTCTCTTATCAAGAATTGAGGAGTTATTTTTAAGCTCATATCTCAGTATTCTAACCCGTGCTATTATCCCCCATCAAGAATGTATAATTCCTTTTATTATGAACTAAAGGTTACTATTAAGGGAAGGAATTCCCTTAAAGCTCTCGCTGGTTCTTCATTTTACATATATATGTTTAGAGGTGTATTCATCCATTCTCTTGGAAGAAACCTGATAATTTTTTCTTAAGAGGCCACTCTGATCCTTCCCTTATTAAATTTTGGGGTGTTGATTGAGACTACTACCTCATTCTACCACCTTTATGTTGATCCCATCATGTTACCGTTCTGCAAATTAATATAACAGTTCGTCGACTTTTTGTCCAATCTAATCCTGGTGTATTTTCTACAGGCCACAACAGAGCAATTTGGTTTTAGTTATTTTCCTTGCATTGGCTCCTCGAGGCTTGATAGTTAACCACTATTTCCACATCCCAAATGTCTTGGAGATTGGGATATTGCATCTGGCCAAGATATGGGATCATAACCCTTCGATAGACCTCCTGTAGCGTATATAAATCCGTGACCCCAACTCAGACAATGTGGCTCGAGATCGTTGTTCCTTTTCATGGGTCTTCTACCTGGAAATAATGGAGAAAGAGCCAGTTGTAAGTGCTAGTTATAAGCTTCAGTTGTGAGAGTCAGTTGTAGGTGTGTTAAGAGTCAGTTCTTAGTTAAGAGTCTAGTTGTCTTTGGTTTGCATGTAACTGACTCCGGAGAGTCTTTTCCTATATAAAGATGTAATCTGTCTTCATTAAATAATACAGAAGTGAGCATAGCCTCACCGTGTTTGTTTACATGGTTTATTTTATCTTGGTATCAGAGCCACGGGAGTGAAGTGTTATTTTTGCAGCCAAGTAATGGGTAAGGTGCGGACTACACACACTCTAATACTGGGTGAGGTGCGGAAACCCTTCTGTTTATGCAGGTCGTGTTCAAATCTTCCAAGAGCTGGTCGAGGGAAGAGGGTTGTGGAGGAAATCATGAGCAAATCGCATGAGCTCGAGAAGGTTGGTAGTATCCGAATTGGTATTTTTTTTTTTTCTAATTTTTTACTAGTCTATCCACTCCTGCGAAATCGAATATTGTTGAATAGCTTGCTGGAAGCGTTGCACTTGGAATGTGTGCGGATTTTATTGGGTAATTCGTTGCATGTGGGTAATTTGTTGAATGGAGGGAGACCGATTTTATCGTTCGAAGGTCCGTGGGCACTAGGGAGGCTGAGGAGGTCCGATCCACCGTGTTTTTCATTTGCATACGTGGATATTTTCATGAAGCATGAGGTTTGAGTGTGAATATTTGCATGCTTATAGTTGAAGGATAAGTTTATTAATTCGTTTATTAAAGTGGATAAGTTTTATTAAGTGGATACTTTTTTAAAGCGTGAAGTGAAGAGGGAGTTATTCACTTCATTGTTAAAAGTGGATGCATGCATGTGTATTAAAAAAAAGGGGGGGGGTTTCTTTTAAGGAATTGTTTTTAATACATAAAGTGGTTTAAAATTTTCTTATACTTCTTTTAAGAAAACTGAGATCAGAGGTAGATTGAGATGGATCAGTGGTATCTGAAAGGCAGAGCGACAGACTGCTCAACACTCGACAAAAAATTGCATATCTTTGGTGATTCACTTGCAGAGACTAACTTGCAGTGATGGTGAATCCTCTAGTGGAGACATACCTCAATGAAGCCAACAAGATAGATGGCTCGAATTTCATTAACTAGAAATTCAAGATGCAGATGCTCATGGAGGGCTATGGTGTCTGGAACATTGCGAATGGAACTGAACTGAAACTTGATGCGGCTGCAGGTGTGACAACAACACAGCTCCAAGACTGTGAGAAGCGCGAAAACAAGGCAAAGGTAATGTTGCACATGTTAGTTAAAGATAGAATAATTACACATATTAGAGAAGCTACAACTTCTGCTGAAACATGGTTTATTTTATCTTAAAGCATTGTATGAAACTAGCAACACAAATCGCATTTTGTTCCTGAAAACTAAATTGCTAGGCATTAAGATGGATGGAAATGAATCTGTTAGTTCATTTTTGGGTCGCATTAAAGAGGTGAAAGACAAGCTAGTAAATATAGGGGAAACTGTTTCCAACACTAATCTAGTAACTATTACCTTAAATGGTATGTTAGAAGATTATCATATGTTCATAACAGCTCTTGCAGCAAGGGAGAAACCTCCTACGTTTGAAGAATTGGCAGGTATTTTGCTGCAAGAGGAAGATAGGCGCGGGAATCTGAAGCCTCCAAGTAAAGATTTGGCACTGTGGTCAAATAATAGATCTGCGAGAGGAAGATCATGAGTAAGATGCAGAGGAGGCAGTTCATGGCAGAGAGGTGGTTCATGGCATAGAGGCAGTTCATCGCAGAGAAGATAATATCCAAATCAAGGTATGCAATCTGATAGGAATGAGTCAAAGAGTTGCTTTTATTGTGGTCGACCTGGACATATGGTTAAAGACTGTCATAAGAAGAAAAGTGATGAGGCTAGGAATAAAACTAGAACACATTCAGGTCATTATGTAGAAAAATCTTCAAATCAAGGTCACAGATTATTTATTGCTAGTGATGATATTAATGAACCCCCGAATTTTGACTCACGGGATCTTAAGATGTTTGTGTCTAACGCTGCTTTATCTGCTGAAACTGATGATTCTGATGCCTGGTTTGTAGATTCCGGAGCATCAACACATATGACTTGTAATAAAAATTGGTATGTTAATTTTAAAGAAACAAAGAATGGTGCCAACATATATCTTGGAGATGACCGCGCTCATCAGATCAAGGGATATGGAGACATTCCTATGACATTGTCGAATGGTACTGTTCATCACATTCGCAATGTGGTGTATGTGCCAGGAATAAAGAAAAATTTGATCTCTATGTCCACCATTACAGATCAGGACTTGAAGGTTGAATTCTTCAAGAATTATTGCATAGTGAAGGATCTGTTGGACCACTTTCAAACTGTTGCAAGGGGTGTCAGAGTAGGAGGTCTATAAAAACTTGATGTTACCAGCAAAGCACATCATGCACTGACTTCTACCACTATGCCAACAGATATTCTTTGGCATCAAAGATATGGACACATCAATCATCTTGATTTATTGTTATTACAGAAAAAGAATATGGTTGAAGGACTTCCCATGTTAAAGAATGAGAAAGTTGCTTGTGATGGATGTGCATTAGGAAAGATGCACAGAGATGAATTCCCCTCTAATATTGATAAGAAAAAGAGAGATGTGTTAGATATTGTGCATACTGATGTTTGTGGGCCTATGCAGACTAGGTCTTTAGGGGGTGCATTTTAATTTTTGTTATTTATTGATGATTGCACAAGATACACATGGGTTTACTTCCTTAGACGAAAAAGTGATATTTTTGAGTACTTTAAGGAATTCAGAACCATGGTGGAAAAGCAGACAGGAAAATCCATCAAAATCCTCCGTTCAGATCAAGGGGGAGAGTATAAATCATGGGACTTCAACAAATATTGTAAAGAGAATGGAATAGTACAACAGTTTATAGTACCTCACACTCCACAACAAAACGGAGTCGCCGAAAGGAAAAACAGAACTCTGGTAGAGTGTGCACGCAGTATGATGAAAGGTAAGAATCTCTCAAATGCATTTTGGGCTGAAGCCATAAATACTGCAATTTATTTAAAGAATAGAAGTCCAACAAGGTGTCTTGATAGTGTTAC